>CAUYTI010030976.1:0-32066 GCA_963575145.1 Galago senegalensis | reverse complement strand
CCCAGCCTGGGCCCGCCAAACAACAATGATGGCTGCAACACAAAAATGGCCAGGTGTTGTGGCGGGCACCTGTGGTCCCAGCTACTTGGGAGGCTGAGGCAGGAGACTCGCTTGAGCCCAGGAGTTGGAGGTTGCTGTGAGGATGATGCCATGGCACTCTACCCAGGGGGACAGCTTGAGGCTCTGTCTCAAAAAAAAAAAAAAATTTTGTATGTTTTAGAAAAAAATCATCAGTTAATGCAACATTCACTTAAGTAGTGAAGAATCGTACTATATTTCTTATGACAAGAGCATACAAAAAATTATTTGGAACCTTCACCATGAATGTGTCTATTTTTCTTTGTATATTGTATATTATGCCAACATGGGCATTTATTTTCTCTTTACTTATGTTACTTCATTTATTTTATTGTTCTAATTACTGGTGGCCACTGGAATATTTTTCCTCAGATTCTCTTTCATTTTCCAATAGCCCCATAATTAGGGTCTGATGTTGCTGTTAGTGGGCTAGTTGGTTACATTGTTGCTCGGCTTTCTATTTAGTCCTGACCCTACTGGATGCTCTACACTAATAGTGTTTATTCCCTGCCCAAGCCCAGAAGTCACCATTTTTGCATGAAGCCCTAGTTTCTTTTATTGGAAAATGGATTAGAAATGAGAATCTGGACACTGAATTAGCTCATCATGCCTGGGATTCATCTCTTTCTCCTTGTAGTTCTATCAGTTTCTGCCTCCTGTAGTTTTCACTCTATTGTTAGGCTTATGTAGGGATTGTTGTGTCTTGTTGAGTGTTTATTGATTTAAGGCCTTGTCAGATGATAGAGGTAGACATTTATTTGTGTATGTAAATATGCACATATGTGTAAATATTTCAACATGTGCCCATATGTATCTATATTGAATTAAGCATGAATTTTCACTACTGTTTCTAGCACTAAATAATTTAATTCATTACCACATTAATCTATCTAGTCACCTTCTCTTACCTATGTATACCTTATACTGTAACAATGACCAAGTTTATTCAGTGAACTTAATCATACCATCCTTTTTTATTTATGGAATCTTAGTTTATTTTGTGTAAATTGTGGTAGGGTCACAGATCTGGTTAATGGTTGTTCTTTTCTACTAGGTGTTTGTTGATTCAATGATCTGTCATCTGAGAGAGCAAAGAAATTATGTATATATGTATGTACCTATATATAATATATAAATTAAGTTAAACATGGATTTCTATTGTATTTAGCATCACATGAATCTTATCTAGTAAACATAAATCTATTCCTCCATTCCCACTACTTATATGTAATTTCCCTATTTAAAAGTGAGAAAGTTGACACAGCTTCTAAGTCTCTGTGTAACTTCTGTTGGGTCAGCAGCATGAGCGACCCCTTTGGCATGTCATGAGTGCCTGCTGGGCTGGCAGCTCATGCGAGAGCCTCCCAGTGGGTCCAGGGTCCAGGCACTGCATAAGTGGTGGCTCTGCAGGATTCATGGACCAGGCGATAGCCAGTGCCTTCAGCCAACGGACTTATGAAACACTTGCCATAGTTTTGCTGGACCCAGTGGGACTGGGCTTTGGCAGGAGCTCCAAGCAGCTGGGCATCCCCACAGCTAACTTTCCTGAACAAGTAGTAGATAATCTTCCAGATGATGTATCCACTGGCATTTATTATGGTTGGGCCAGTGTTGGAAGTGGAGATGTTCATAAGATGGTGGTGAGTTAGGTTGGAACCTGACTGACAAGAATACGAAAAGGTCCCATTATACATATCTTAAAAGAGGAATTCTATGGAAAAATCCTCCATGTGGCCATCTTGGCTACCTCAGTCCAGAAAAGAACTTTGATTCTTTATAGTCACTTATTCAGCTATTTCAGGTGATATTGAAGAAGCCAAGAGATGACTAGATTTACCAGAATGTTTGAAACTGCAAGAAGAGTTCCTAAAGCAAAATAATGAATGGCCACTGGTGCAATATTATCTTATTTATTCATCTGCTGATTTCTAGTATTTCACTTTTTATAACTGTCCAGTCTCTTCTTGGTTATATTTTAAAAATCATTTTCTTACTACTGTCATTAGTTTAAACAATAAATGAAGTTACTATATTGTACTTCATCTATTAAATTAAATCAAACCTATCATAACTATCAGGATTCATTTAAAAATTAAAATTTTTTGTGTTCTATATTTATTAAAATGTACTAAAATATTATTGTCTCATGATGGAAATCTATATAATAAGTATAGATGAAAAGGCAAGTTACTAGTTTGAGATTAGAACTATAGCTCTTACAGTAAAATACCAGTATATATGCTTTTATATATCCTATATGCCTAAGCAGAGTCACACATGTAATTCTGGAACTCTGTGAAGCTGAGGCAGGAGGATTGATTAAACTATGAAATTCAAAACCAGACTAAGCATAAGGAACATCTCATCTCTACAAAAATTATAAAAAAGTTAGCCCAGGATGGTGGCATGAACTTGTATTTCCTGCACTAGGGAGGCTCAGGTAGGAGGATCACTTGAGCCTAGGAGCTACGATGATACCACTGCACTCTGCCTGGGCTGACAGAGTGAGCCCCTGTCTTAAAAAAAAGAAAAGATAGATACACTAAAAAAAAGTTTGATAGTTTATTATAAACCTAAGTGGAAAAATTCAGACTATATTGTTTCATATTTTATGCATTAATATATTATTACAAATGTGAAATTTTATTGTGGTCATTTCCTTTAAAGTCATCATTGTATTATTTTAATTTCTGTGCAGAGCTGCTTCAATCCTAAGGGTCTAGATTCCCTCGGCTTTTGTTGTTTTTCTTGTTCGTATATTAACACAGTAAAATAGTATTGTTGTTTTAATCTATAGGTCTCATTTTTCGTGTTGCATAACACCTCTTCTTAACAGTATATATTCTTGTGCCTCAGCATTTTTCTTGACTTTGGCTGATTTTTTCTTTGAACAACTATCAGTGTCAGTTTGTTCCATTTAGAATACCTGCTGTGCTGGACACTAGTGCTTGCCTATACTCTCAGCTAATCGGAACCTGGGGCAATAGGGTCACTTGAGCCCAGGGGTTTGAGGCCAGCCTGGGGAACATATTAGGACCCCATCTTTAAAATATATATATTGGTTTTTAAAATTTAAAAAACAATATCCTACTTAAAATTAGACTGCATCTGCCTATACTATCCTATACCTTCACTATATGAACAGTGATTATATGAATGTATGTGTTGCATCTTTAGACAAAAAAAAAAAATCAGTTATAATGACTCATGCCTGTAATCTCAGCTATTCAGGAGGCTGTGGCCTGAGGATCACTTGAGGGCAGGACTGTGAGAATAGCCTGGGCAACATAGAAAGACTCTATCTTCAACTTTAGATTTTCTCAAGGTTTATGTGAACATGTAGTTATTAGTTAATATGTACTGATTTGTTAAAGAGACTGAAATACTTGTTTTCCCTCTAGCAAAACTAACAGCCAATAGAACTATAAAATAGAAACTTATTTTTATGTTTTCCAGGGAAAATCTAAACTGTTGTAGTTGCTATTGGCACAATGTAATTTAATGCTAGGCTGAAGGGTGCTTGTAGCTTGAGAGAAAGGTATGTATAAAGTTTTAGTTAAATAACATTATAGATTTTCATTCCTGTTATGATTTTTATCCACTTAAATCTTTCATTTATATTGATAGAAAGTTAAAATCTTGGATATTTAAGAATTTTAAGATTGCTCATTACTTTGGGCCCCTCAAACAGTACTTTGCCTCATTGGCCACTTTAGAAATAGGTTTGGTAGTAGGGGATAAGGGTCACTTGAGCCTTAGAAGTAGAAGTTTGTAGAAGTTTTTCAGAGGCAATTTTAAAGATAGTTCATTATAAATAATTTTCCCTTCATCCACACAAATGGGTTAGGTCCAATTTTATCAAAAATATAAAGTATATAGAGAAAAATAGCTGTTGGAGAAAAGGAAAGCATATAAATTCAGTTTGGTGTATGAGTTAACGGTAAACAATGAGAGTTTGTGGCTTTTATTTCTTTATAAAAATGTATAAACATATAATTTTTACTGTTAGGAATTCTATACTTGAAGAAAGCCTCAATTGTCAGTGGCTTCAGGAAGCAACATTAAAAACAAATGAAAAATGTTTGTTTTATCTGACCAGCTTGCTGCTAATTATGTTCTCTTTCAGTATTTGAAAAAAAAATTGATATTTTATTACCACCTTACATTTTGTGAAATAGCAACTGCTTCTGAGAATCAGATAGTGTGTTGTGTAGGAGTTATTTGTGTCTACAGTTTTCGAAGTTTTATATCAATTATGTATTATCATAAGCTATAGTGGTACCATTCTGAAAGTTTTCAGGCATTGAAATAAATCTTAAATTTTTTTTAAAGGAAAAAATAAGAATGAGAAAGTTGGCCTCCTTTTTTGTAATCAGTGTGTCCCGAAATACATGCATGGTGTTTTCAGAACTGGTAATCTCTGCCATAAGAGAATAAATTCTGCCATGTAGAATAGAGTGTTTTTGAAAATTGTCTGTTAATGTCTTTTACCCCTTTTTAATAGGGTTCTTTGTGTGTTTTTTTTTTTGTCTTTTTGAGTTGTTTAAGATCCTTGTAATTCTAATATTTATATTTTATCAGAAGCATAGTTTATGAATATTCCTCCTATTTTGTAGGTTGTCTGTTTACTCTGGTCATTATTTCTTTAGCTACACAGAAGTTTTTTAGTTTAATCCCAACTTCTCTATTATTTTTGTTGTTCTTGCATTTCCTCCTGTGATCTTCCTCATAAATTCTTTGTTAGGCCAATTTCTAGAGGAGTTTATACTAGATTTTCTTCTAGAATTTTTATAGTTCCAGGACTTACATTAACATCTTTAATACTTTGGGAGTCAATATTTCTAGTTGATGAGAATTTCCTTCTTCTACACATGGCTATCAAATTTCCTCAGCACCATTCATTCAGGGTATCCTTTCCCCATTACATCAAAAACATGCGTACAATTTTATGGTTATCACAACACTATTTATAATGGCAAACATGGAATCCATCTAAGAATATATCAGTAGAAGACTTGATAAAGGAAATGTGAGATACACATACACTCTCTCATATCATGAATTACTACTCAGCCATAAAAAGAAGGAAATCATGTATTTTACAGTAATATGGATGGAACTAGAGGCCATTATCTTAGAGGAAATAAATTAGGGAAATAAAGTCACATACATATGTTTGCACTCATAAAAGGGAGCTAAATAATGGATACATGTGGAAATAAAGAGTGGATTAATAGAGATTGGATCCTCAGAAGGACCTTGGGGGTTTGGGATGAGAAATTGCCTAATGGCTATAGTAGGTATACTAATCAGGTGAGGACACACAAAATTTTTTCCACTGCTCAATCACACATTTTCTTAATCTCGTCCTCTACTGATGTTGTACCGAATGTGAGTAGAATTATAGAGAAAACACTAGCATACCATTTAAATTGAGAATAGGGTCCTTTATTGGCCGACTAACCCAGATAGATTCACACCTGAAAAATTCTCTTCTGCTGCAATACAAAAGAATGGAGTTTTTATGCCTTTTTCAGTTGAGGTGGGAGGTAGGTAGTTGGAATCTTTGTAAGTTTAGATTTAGAGGGTTGGTGGTTGGTTAGTTACCAATGCAGTTTTACAAGGGTCTGCTATGACTCTGGTCTAATCCCCTGTCTCTGCAGGATATGTTTGTTTAACAGCCTATTTCTGCAAGGCCTACTGGCTGAAGGAGGTGCTGAAGGGGAGGGGAAAACAAAGTGCAAATTGGGTCCATTTGGCCTTTCATTTTTCCCACTAGTCTTTTGTCCAATCAAATTATTGACTGATCTTCTGCAAGAATTTGGCTGTACCGAGTTCTTATTATTAGGAGTTTAACTGTGGCTTACTTGTCGTTTAATGAAATTTATTATTTACTTGATGATATATGGTCCTATGAATAGTTCTAACAGGAGGAAAATAACTGATCTGGTCAGGCTGGTGGCTGAAATAGTCACCTGGGGGTTTTAATTAAATAAGCTTTGGAACCAGGACTGGGAATTTTCTTGCTCCTTCTGCTATAGTACTTTTTTTTTTATATGAAACCAATTTACAATAACACTTTCATATGAAGAATAGATCTGCTGTAGTGCCTTTGCATGGTGCTGCAGACATCAAACTTCACAGTCACCTGGCTGAGTTTTCCTATTCCTCTAGTCTGTACCAGTATCTAGATTTTAGGGACTGTGATTGTTCTCGGGTTCTCTATTCAGGCCTTAATTGTACCATGCTAGGGGGCAAATATACATATGGTTTTTCACTTTTCCCTGTGTCATGTATTGAGTACTGTATCTGATTATGAGTACAAATTCCTTTCTGGGTGCCTTTGTATTCATAAAAGCTATTAAATCATCACCCTTTGTCTTATCTTAGTGGGTGGATGCACAGATCATAGTCCTCTTTCCCTTTACCCAAAGTTTAAAGTCCAATTAAGACAAGTCCCATGAGGAGTTTGCTCAGGCGTCAGCCATGTATGGACTAGCCAGTGCCCAATATGTGACAGGAGCAGGGCATGTTGATCATCTTAAAAGTTACCTTTGCTTCCCATGGGTCAGTGAAGCTCTCTTCAGCTGGCTGCGATGAATCCAGGCAAGGACTCCTTCCAACTTAGAGGTTGTGTGTGTGGTCAGGATGATGGTGTATTGTAGAGTCTCTTCTATCTTGTTTTGAGGGGGACTGGGTTCTGATTCTTGACCTAGATTTGATACCCTTGATCTCTCAGAGAGGAAGAATGTACAGACACAAAAGACTGAACAGTAATTACTCCACTAATTATCCAATTGGAGATCTTCCTTGTTACTTACTTGTTCGTAGGGCTTCTGTCTGTTCCATACAGTCTCTCCACATTCTTTTAGGAGTCCCCACTAAATTGCAGAAGACAATGAAGGCCTGTTTGAACAAGACCAGTGGCAAGGTTTGTATCCAATTAAGCTTTAGTTCCTGGCAGAGTTTACTTATTCTGGCTCTCGTGACCCTGTTTATATACTTTACTCTGTCTAAGCTTTGAGACTTACATGTCACATAGGTGACAGGTGACATTTAAAGCTTTAGTTATCATTTGCTCTATGTTTGTTATGAAGGCTAGTTCATTGTCAAATTTAAACCAGAGTGATAATATAAATCCTGGGATGATTTCTCTGGGTAATATTTTTACTACTTCAGGAGACTTCTTTATCCTGATGGGGAAGGTTTCCAACCTATTCCAAGTACTTGCAGACCAGAAATAGTGAATATAAGTATTTCTATATCTGGACAACTCAGTGTAGTCTGTTTGCACATCTTTAAAAGGGGCTTCCCTGTAGGACTGAATTTCAGGTGGCAGGGATGGTCCCTGTCTAGCATTGTTTTGGTTGTATGCCACACAACAATGGATGACTTTCTTGGTAAGAGTGGCCAACAGGGGAATGTAAAAGTATTTCTCCAGAAGTGTCTTAATTTTCTTTTGCCTCTGTCCTAAGTGCAGGGCCTCATGCATATAGCCTCTATAACCAATCTCAGATTTTTACATAGTAATTTTTGATATTTAGTGAGGCATGAATTGGTTAACCAATGATATCTCTCAATGTTCATAAAATTGACTACTGCATATAGTACCCAGACTCTTAAGTTTTATTCCCAGTCAACTTATTAGCCTCTTGTACCAGTGTGGCAGTGGCTGCAAGTGTTTTTAGGCACAGGGGCCTTCCTTTTGAGATTCTGTCAAGTGGATTAGAGAGCTAAGTAATGGGTCCTACCCAGGATATTATATTCTGGGTGAGCACTCCCTCAGCTGATCCATTTCTTTCTGATACATAAAGTTCAAAAGGTATGGCCAGGTCCAGGAGTCCTGGCACCAGGACTGCCCATAGTTTTCTCTTTAGTATCTTGAAAGCTTTTGGCTGGCCAGATTTTTATTTAATTGGCCTGTTTTCTTCTTCCTTAGTAACTTCATGTAATTGTTTGGCCAGTCCGTACGTTTCATATAGCCCTTTATAGAAACTCCCAGGACTTTCATCTGATTTCTGCATGACCTCAGCCACATTGCATATGTTTGTGGTTTTGTGTCTCCCTTACATTGGCAGGGATGAAGTCAGGGTTGAGTTCAGTGTAAAAGAATGAAAACATTTAGCACTTACCTACAAATATATACAAGTTCTGGATTTCAAGGCTAAGGTTTACTCAAGGAGAACATTAGCATTCCTGCTTGCAGACTTAGCACAGTTCTTAAGATAGTACCTATTTTTAAGAATCGCTATAGAACTGATTCGAAGTTCTGGACAATTCAAGTGAATATTCCTGAATATCAGGGTGTGGGACCACTTATGAGGCTGTGTTTAGTGACACCATTTACTGGGAATTTCTCATTCAGGTTTCAATTTTTCCTGATGTATCTATATAGACACAGCAGATAATGTTTAATATGGCATAAATTTTTCTAGTATAGCCAACAGGTGACTTTTGTTGAGCCTTAAGGTTTCAGAGAAAATATAATTACTGTATATAATTCTATATTCTTTGGCCATTCTCTTAGTTCCATGTAACAGATCAGTTTAGTAAAATAGCTATGTCTCATTTATGAGCTCACATTGCACATAAGGCTGGAATCTAATACAGGTGGGCCATAGACCTTTTTTTCCATTTGAATCATTTCCCTCTCTTTAATTTCTCTCTTTACTAAAGACAAATCATAGCAGAAATAATGTAGTTGTCAAAATAAATTGTACTTTCAGAAAGTGACATTCATTATTTACCACAGATCAGGAACTGTTATTGAAGGGTAGGTATCTGGCCAGTTTTTCCAAAGGGCCTTTTTTTTGGCCTTATAAAGGCAACCTAAATTCCTTAACACAGTCTGAACACCTCTGAAAATGCTATTCCAGTTAAAGCCCTGGTAAAATAACCTGTGCCTTCATTATATCCTATAGAATAAAAGATATTCTTATTAAACTTATGCAAATAACTGTATTATCAGAAACTAAGAATACTTATAAATGGTTTTCAAATTCTGGAGAAATCAAGGAGAGAAAAAAATAAATGTTTCAAATTTTGCCCATAAGTACATACATTGCTGAAAGCTACAAATAGCTCAAGAGATAGAAAATGGCTTTCTTGACTTCTGGAAAACAGAACACAGAATCAGTAATGTTTTAAACAAAAAGCCATAATAAATCAGCCCAGTTTCATGTAACTGTTTTCTCTTCAGTTTGAAGTTAGGTTAGCAATACTGATGGACATATTAGCTTTTTTTTTTTTTTTTTTTGCAGCTTTTTGTCTGGGGCTGGGTTTGAACTTGCCACCTCCAGTAATGGGGCTGGTGCCCCACTTTTTAAACCACACGTGCTGCCCTGGACATGTTAGCTTTTTCATTAAAGTTATAGAAGTTTGCTTTTAGTCTAATGGTATTTAATTTTGAATGACATCAGAAATTTGAATTTGAGAGAATTTGCCAGCCTTTTCTAATATTTTTCTGGAAGGACAAATTTTGGACTCAGTCAGTTACAAAAAATATTTTCTGAGATGAATTAAAATTTTTACTGACAATATAAACTAAGGAAGACTAATATTTTACAATATCAGAATATAAATATAATTCATATAAAATTAATCATTTTATATTTGACAATATTTCCTATATATTTTTAGTATACCAAATAAGTTTAATATGTCTTTCTCAGACTTTTAGTGTTCTTAGTATTTCAAAAAGACTAAATTTAAAGTTTTGATTTTAGAAGGGTTGTCAAGTATCAAAAATTTAAAACATTTTTTTAAACAAGATTACAGGCCAAAAGATTCTAAAGGCAATACTGGATAGTCAACTAGATCACATGAAAATTCCTTTATAGATTTCCTTTTATGAACCTTATTCAATCCTGCACAATTTACAAATATTCTAAACTTTCTGGATTGCCATGCCTATCACTTTCTCAAATAACCATTATTTTCAGGACAAAGTTTACCACAGAAAAGAAAGATCCTTTTTTTACACAATGTCATTTACTTTTCTGTCTAATTTCCCTCTCAAAAATCTACGTTTCACAAAACAGGATCACAGTTTACTATGAACTTAATTTCATTTAGCTAAACTGATAATTAGGTTTAAAAGACAAGAGTTTTGTTTTTTGACAAAGACTTAATTTTCCAAATAATTTAAGCAACCAAATTATTACATTTTGTAAATGAGAGACATTTTATGGGATATAACATTGAGACAGGATTTTCTCACTCAGGGCTGGACAAGATGAGCTCAGAAAATCAGACTCCCATTTCTGGGCACAAACAGGCTTCACTGTACAGGTCACATCCTCTGAATTCCAGCAAAGCCATGAACAAAGCAGTCTGAACAGGTAACACACACCCAAATCCCTTGCCTATGACAAAAACCTAATAACCTTCCCCAGGGGATGGACTACATTCATTTATTTGTTAAAACATTCATTCAGTTTGTAAAGGTGTTTTTTGTTTTTTCATTTACTAAGTCCTGGCCAGAATTTCTCTTAGGGCCAATATTAGTTCTAGACAAAGGACCTATGCAGGATACCTCTGACTCAGGCCTCTTCCCCCTGCCAGAAGTTCTGGTGTTTTTCATTTGCTTTGCATGCCCCTCAATCTAACAAAATTTCATTTTAGTGATATGTGACCTATGGGCTCAATTCTCAATCCCTGAAACCAAGGACTCACTGAAGAAGGAAACTCCAGTAATAAAACCATAATGTAGGCATTCTTTCTGATGTCTTTTCATTGTTCCCTTAAGTTTCACATGGCTACATGGAAAAGATGGCCATGAAGGACAGGACTTGAATCCAAGACAGAAAGCAGAAAACCAGTTTCTCTTAGAATAGCCAGTGGACAAAGTTGGAGCAGGGAAGAAAGGGGCCATGTGAGCTAGATTGTGCCCTGCAATTGCTGGCTAAGTAGGGAGTGTGCTCTTAGGTTTCATACAATCAGATTTAAAATTAAGGACACAAGCTCACAGTTGAATCCAATAAACTTAGAAATATTACAGATGTGGCAGTTCCACAATACCTGAACATTTTAATTTTAATACCAGGTTTAAAACCAACTTTATATTAAAGGATACCATAATCACCTGAACATTAAGGCATTTAAGTTATTCTTATTTAAAGCTCTCAATCTTCCCAGAGACATGGTTGATGCAGTTTCCCATAAGCCCTTTTTCAAAATGCTTCAGCATAGTTCTTAACGGGGCAAGCTTCCCCTGTGTGCTTCTCATCCTTCCCTCAGACAAAATACAAACACTTTAAAGATAGGAACACAGACAGGGGCCAGTCTCACTGTTGTTTCACCCTGTGAAGGGGGGGGCATGATACCCTGCCTATGATCACCTGTCTCAGCTATCTTCTAAGCACTTATAGCACATAACTTTAACTCACTTTTTCTTCACCTGGCATCCTTGATTTGTTACTTGAACTTGAACTGCCACTTAGCCATAGGAAGCAGACCAACACTCCCCTAGGCCCTGTGAAGGGAAGTGGGAAACCCTACCCTCAGTATCTAGTCTCAGTCCCACCACACCCCCACTCTCTCCTACACCTCTCACCAGTTCTGCTAGCAATCTAACACCCAAAGGTTATTTAGACTCCTGCTTCCACTCCAATAGTGGGACCCCAGATGAATTCTACCATGCCTTAGACGTTTCCCAGTGTAGGAGCCAGTTCCTGCATGCCAGTCAGCAGCTACCAGGTGCATCTGAGCATGTTCTCTCCTTGGGTGGTCTTGCTTTGTTGTGCCTACTGCATACTTGTGAAGCCAGGGGGAGGGAGGTTTATGTACTAAAATCAACCACTGATCCATGTAAGGGAACTGGTCCAGTTAACCTGGCTTCTCTGTGACCACTTAATGGACCACAGTCATGAGAGCTAGGTCAAGGGAGCCAATGAAAGGCCACCCTACCTTAAAGCTGGGCCATTCAAACCCAGAGGACGTGGAGATGGTTCTTATAAAACTGGACTCCATAGTCATCAGAGAAGCCAGCAGTGAAGTTCTTTAACATGCACTGGAGGGGCGTCAGGGGTTTATTTTATCGAATTCCCACAATTGTGAACCCAATCAAAAATAAGATAAATTATATTGAGATAGACAATAAGAATAACAGGTGCACTGATGACAATGATGATGAACAAATGCATGAACAAAGAACAAATCAAATGCACTTCTAAGGCCCAAGGCTCCCCATTGCTGTCCCAGTGTTTCTAGGAATCTGGGACAGGCCTATCCAGCACCAGGCAGCCCTCAGAAGCCCCTAGATCTCCTTCTTAGGTCTGTGCTAGGCATCCCTCAGGATTTCTTATGCCTCCTTCTTGGGCCTCTGTTGTCCTCCCTGTGTGCTAACCTGGTTCCCTGGGGCACTCACCAGTGTCCTGATGGCATTAGCGTCCTAGTGACTATTTTGTGGTCCATTTCTGGGAACATAACATTACTTCTTTTATTATTATTATTTTTTAAGAGAGAGTCTCACTTTGTCACCCTCGGTACAGTGCCATGGCATCACAGCTCACAGCAGCCTCCAGCTTTGGCCTTAGGCAATTCTCTTGCCTCAGTCTCCTGAGTAGATGGTTCTACAGGGGTCTGCCATACAACCCAGCTATTTTTTTGTTACAGTTTGGCTGGGGTTGGGTTCAAACGCACCTTCCGTGGTATATGGGGCCAGTGCTCTACTCACTGAGCCACAGGCACTGCCCTGTAACATTACTTCTCGGACACAAAAAAACTATACTTAGAAAAAATAACACTTACCTCTTACGAGGGAGTTTTGGACCCAAGATTTTGGTGAAGTCCATTGGAGTTCCTCCACAGCCCTCAGGAGGAGTTCAGGCTTCCAAATATTGTACCCAACATGAGTGGATTACACAGAAAACTCTAGCACAGTGTTTGAATTGAGTAAGGGGTCCTTTATTGGCTGGCTGACTCTGATACATTCACACGTTAAAAATTCTTGGCTGCCACATTACAAAAGAATGGAGTTTTTATACCTTTTCAGTTGAAGGATGAGGGAGGTAGGTAGAATCTTTGCAAGGTTAGATTTATAGGATTGGGGTTTGGTTAGTTATCAGGGGAACTGAGGATAGGAATGCAGTTTTACGAGGATCTCCTGTGACTCTGGGCTAATCCCCTGTCTCTGCAGGATATGTTTGTTTAACGGTCCATTTCTGCAAGGCCTATGTGCTGAAAGAGGTGCAGAATGGGGGTGGGTGGGTGGAGAAAGTGCAATTTTTTCTTGCCATGAATGGCTTTTAAAAAAAAAAATTATTAAGTCATATATACTTAGATCATGAGTAAATTTATGCCTTTGTGGGATTCAATGTGGTGATTATTTATACAAATTGGAGTATTACATCCTACTAATTAACATAGGTTTCACCTCATTTACTTAATCACAGTGTTAAAACATTTGTGTTCAATACTTGATAGATTTGACTTGTATCCTTGTAATATGCTTCATAGGTGTGGTCCCACCAGTAACCCTCCCTCCATTGAAACACCCCCTTCCTTCCTATCCCCCTCTTCCATCCTTCATCCTGGGCTATAGTTGTGATGATTCATCTCTCATATGAAAGTGTGAGTGATTGTAAATTGGTTTTATAGTAGTACTGAGTACATTAGATATATATTTTTTCATTTCTAAGATACTTTACTAAGAAGAGTATTTTCCAGTTCCATCCATGTAAACATAAAAGAGGTAAAGTCTTCATCTTCTTTTAATGCTGGTATTCCATGGTATACATATACCACAATTTATTAATCCATTCATGAGTGGGCACTTGGGCTTCTTCCAACACTTGACAGTTATGAATTAAACTATACTGAACAATCTGGTGCATATATCTTTGTTGCCAAGTGATTTCAGGGCTTTTGGTTATACACCCTCTAGAGAAATTGCAGAATCAAACAGCAGGTCTACATTTAGATCCCTAAGCATTCTCCAAAATTCTTTCCAAAAGGAACACACTAGCTTGCATTCCCACCAGCAGTGCAGAAGTGTTCCCTTTTCTCTAGATCTATACCAACAGCTATAGTTTTGGGATTTTGTTATGTGGGCTACTCTTACTGGAGTTACATAATATCTCAAAGTGGTTTTGGTTTGCGTTTCTCTGATGATTAAAGATGATGAGCATTTTTTCATGTATCTGTAGAACTTGCACCTGTCTTCTTCAGAGAAGCTTTTGTTCATGTCTCTTGTCCACAATGAAATGGGATCACTTGGTCTTTTCTTATTAATAAATTTGAGTTCACTGTTACTTCTGGTTATTAGATCTTTGTTGGAAATATAACCTGCAAAAATCCTCTCCCATTCGGAGGGCTGTCTGCTGGGTTTACTTACTGTGTTCTTGGCACAGTAGAAGCTTTATTGTTTGATCAGATCCCAGTAATGTATTTTTGATGTTGCTTCAATTGCCTGGGGTGTCATCCTCATAAAGTATTTTCCCAGGCCAATTTTTTCAAGCATTTCCCCTGAACTCTCTTTAAGAATTTTTATTGTTTCATGTCTAAGACCTTTAGCCAGTGATAGTCAATTTTTCTTAAAGAAGAAAGGTGTGGGTCCAATTTCAGTTTTCTACAGGTCACCAGCCAATTCACCCAGCATCATTTATTGAATAGGGACTCTTTCCCCCAGTTTATATTTTTAATAGGCAGATAAAAAATTAAATGATGATAAGTGTCTGGGTTCACCTCTTGGTCTTCAATTTTGTTCCATACATCTACCTCTCTATTTTTGTGCCAGTACCGTGTTGTTTTGATCACTATGGATTTATGATATAGTCTGAAGTCTGGAAGCATGATTCTGCCTGATTTGCTTTTATTTCTGAGTAATGTCTTGGCCCTTCAAGGTTTTGTCTGTTTCCATATAAAATGAAGTACTCATTTTTCCAGGTCTTTAAAGTATGACAGAGGTGCTTTAATAGTGGTCACATTAAATCTGTAAATTACTTTAGGTACTATAGACATTTTAACTATGTTGATTCTTCCCATCCACGAGCATGGTATATTTCTCCATTTGTTAACATCTTTAGCTATTTCTTTTCTCAGGGTTTTGTAGTTCTCTTTATAGATATCTTTCACATCCTTAGTTAGATACATTCCCAGATATTTCATCTTCTTTGGCACTATTGTAAAGGGAATAGAGTCCTTGATTGTTTTTCCCCTTGACTATAGATGGTATATATAAAGGCTACTGATGTGTTTGTGCATCTTAATTTTGTATACTGAGATGTGGCTGTATTCCTTGATCACTTCTAGGAGTTTTGTAGTTGACTCCCTGGGATTTTCAGATATATAATCATATTGCCTGCAAAGAGTGACCATTTAATCTCCTCTGGTCCTATTTAGATCCCCTTGATTGCCTTCTCTTTCCTGATTGCAGTGGATAAGACTTCCATTACAATGTTAAAAAGCAGTGAGCATCCTTGTCTGATTCCTGATGTGAGTGTAAATGATTTTAATTTTACTCTATTCAATATGATATTGGCTTTGGGTTTGTTGTAGATGGCTTCTATCAGTTTAAAAAATATTCTCTCTATACCTATTTTCTGAAGCATTCTGATCAGGAAAGCATGCTGGATATTGTCAAAATCTTTTTGTGCATCAATTAAGAGAATCATAGGGTCTTTTTTACTTTGTTTATGTGATGTATTATATTTATGGATTAATGTATATTGAACTATCCTTGGGACCCTGGGATGAAACTCACCTGGTCATGATGTATAGTTTGTTTGATGTGTTATTGAATTCTGTTTGCTAGGATCTTATTGAATATTTTTGTATCAATATTCATTAGAGATATTGGTGTGTAATTTTCTTTTCTTGTTGATCTTTTCCTGGTTTGGATATCAGGGTGATACTTGCTTCCTAAAATGTGTTGGACAGTATTTCTTCTTTTTCTATATTTTGGAAAAGGTTAATATAGATACTAGTTCCTCTTTAAAGGTTTGGTAGAATTCTGATGTGAAGCCATCTGGTCCCATGCTTTTCTTTTTGGGGCGATTTCTTATAGTTGATACTATTTCAGGACTTGTTATAGGCTTCTTCAACATTTCTACTTCTTTCTGGCTAAGTCTAGGAGGGTGATATGTTTCCAAGTATTGATCTATTTTCTTCAGATTTTCATACTTCTGAGAATAGAGTTTTATGTAATATTTATTAAGAATTTGTTGAATTTCTGAGGAATCTGTCATTATTTTACCTTTATCATTTCTGATTGATGAAATTAGGGATTTTACTCTTCTGCTCCTGGTTAGGTTAGCCAAAGGTTTATTTATTTTATTTACCTTTTCTAAAAACCAACTTTTTTGATTGATTTGTTGTATGATTCTTTTGTTTTAAATTTCATTTTGTTCTGCTCTAATTTGAGTTATTTATTTTCTTCTGCTGGGTTTGAGGTTGGAATAGTCTTCCTTTTCCAGTTGCTGGAGATGTCCCATTACATTGTTGACATCCTCTCTTTCCGTTCTCTTGAGGAAGGCTTGCAATGCTATATATTTCCCTTTTAGGACTGCCTTTGCTGTATCACAGAGGTTCTGATAGTTTGTGCCTTCCTTATAGTTTTGTTCCAAAAATTTGGTAATTTAATTCTTAATCTCATCTGTGACCCAGCTATCATTCAGCATGAGGTTATTTAGTTTCCATTTTTTGTATGTGTATGCAGATTCCTGTTGTTACTGAGTTTAACTTTTATTCCATGATTGTCCGAGAAAATACAAGGAATGATTTCTATTCTTTTAAATTTGCTGAGGTTAGATTTGTGATCTAAGATGTGATCAATTTTGGAGGATGATCCAAATCCATGGGCTGATGAGAAGAATGTGTACTCAGTTTTGATAGGATGAAATGTTCTGTAGATGCTTGTTAGATGCACATTTTAAATGGTTAAGTTGAAGCCCAAAATTTCTTTGCTTAGCTCATTTTTGGAGGATCTATCCAACACTGGCAAAGGAGTGTTAAAATCTCCAACAATTATGGTGCTGGAAGAAATAAAGTTGCTCATGTCTGTTAGAGTCTCTCTTATAAATTGAGGCACATTCTGGTTGGGTGCATAAATGTTGATAATTGAAATCTAATCATGTTCAGTGTTGCCCTTAACAAATAAGAAGTGCTCATTTTTGTCCTTCCTTACATTGGTTGGTTTAAAGCCTAGTATATCTGTGAATAAAATTGCAGCACCTACTTTTTTCTGATTTCCATTTTTCCTGAATTATAGATGACCATTCCTTCACCCTGGGTCTATGTTTATCTTTTAAGGTAAGGTGAGATTCTTGAATGCAGCAGATGGTCTGGCCTGAGTTTTTGTATCCAGTCAGCCAACCTGTGCCTCTTTAGAGGACAATTTAAGCCATTCACATTAGTTGAGACTATTGATATCCAGATAACATTTTGGGTATCGAGTTTTTTAAAAGTCCAGTGGATGTTTTTAATCTTTTTGCCACTGTTGAAGTTGGAATTTGATCAAAAGTTTCTGAGTGAGTTTACTTTGGTGGTGAAGTACTGTGCTGTTCATTGTGGAGGATAGGTCTGAGGATACCCTGGATAGCTGGTTTAGTTATGGCAAATTTCTTTAACATGTGAATATCATTAAAGTATTTAATTTCTCTATCATAGATGAAACTCAGTTCAGCTGGATACAGGATCCTGGGTTGAAAGTTATTTTGTTTAAGAAGATTAAAAGTTAATGACTACCATCTTGTAGCTTGAAAGGTTTCAGCAGATAGGTCTACAGTCATTCTAATGTTCTTCCCCTTGTAGGTTATGGTTTTCTTATGTCTTGAAGCTTGCAGAATTTTCTTCATATTAACTTTGGCAATGCTAATTATAATGTATCTATGAGAATTTGTATTTGGGTTGTGTCATGCTGGTGTTCTGAAACTGTCTGCTATCTGAATTTCAGAATCTCTTGGCATGTCTGAAAAATTCTCTGATTATTTCATGAAGTAAAGCTTCTGTATTGTTCACAGCAACCTCATCACCTTCAGGTATTCTTTTAAGGTGAATATTAGATCTCTTAGAATTATCCCAGAGCTCTCTGAGAGAATGATATGTTTTAATTCTCCACTTTTTTTCCTTATTGAGCATTTGGGAGCATTAAAAGCTTTGTCTTCAATGTCACATGTACTTTCTTCTGCCTGTTCTATTCTTTTGCTGAGGGATTCTACTGTATTTATCAGATCTTTGAGGGCTGCAAGTTCTTGCCTCAATGTGTCAAAATCTTTGGTGATTTCTGTCTTTGAATTCATTGAATTCTTGAGACATCTTTTGAATTACTCCTTGAAATTTTAATTCCATCCTTTCCTCCATTCTGTTGATCTTATTTGATATCCAAGTTTTGATTTCAATTTCTGAAATCTCAGCCATTTATTTATGAATGGAATCTCATGTTGTATCTGCCATATTGTTCCTTAGGGGAGGTGATCTTTTCTGATTATGCATGTTGCCAGAGTTTTTCTGCTGGTTCTATCTCATAATTATTTTTCACCATATTTTAGATGGGCAGGTGAGGTGAAATTGGATTTGGAGTTCCTGGGGTTGTGGTTAACCAGCCCTTTGTCAAGGATCTGGGGCTGAAGGCTACAGCTTTGCAAAGGCTGAAGGCTACAGCTTTGCAAAGGACCCATACAATATTGCAGTCTAAGGCTGAGGAAACCTGCTTGGTGTGGTAGGGTTAGGTGGCACTGTCCTGTATTCAGCTGGTTCTTGTCCAATCTTAGTGGATCAGTGACTGGTGGTCTTAGCTATGGAGAAATATAAGCAATTAATACAGCTCATCCCCTGTGGACAACAACAACTGGAAGAGGAAAATAAACCCTTCCTGTTACCATACAACCAGGATATCACCCAAGAGGGTCCTTGGGAGATTGGCCTAGGTTTACAGTTCGAACCCAATTGGCTCAGTCAGTATGTACTCTGAAGTGGGAGAGTTCAACAGGTCTCCAGCAACCAGATGGCAGAGGTCTACTAGCTGCTCAAATTTGGCTCACTCCAGTGCTCTGTGGAGTCAAAAAGCACCCCCCCCCCGGCCTGTAGCACAGTTGGATCAGGTGGCTGAGGCTTTTTCTCCACTTTACTCATCTTTCATGCCTAGACATTGGTGACCCCACAGGGCTTAGGTCCTGCTCCCTCCAATATGCAGATGTGCTGGGGGGTTACTCCTGTCAGAGTCAAAGGAAGGTCAATGGCCACTACCCTCTGCTACCAGCTGGCTGAGCTGAGGCCTGCCTGCCTTGGGTACTCATTAGCCACTGGCGAGTGTTCCACTTGGACTCAGTCTAATCCTGAGGGTAACAAATCAGCAAATGCTTTTCTCCCTCCACCACCACGCCTTAGCCCCTTCTTCTATGCAGTACCAGTATCCCTGTAGTGTGAGTTCTAGTTTCCTCGGCAATCCTCAGAGTTGGGGAGGTGTCTCTCCAAGCTTAGACCCTGCTGGGATCACTCTATTGTTGCTGGATCTCTGTGGGAACTCACCCTGCACAGCGCCCCAGCAGCTACCACAGCAGGGAGTTCTGGCTGTAGGAGCAGCTCCAGGAGTGTAGGACACATGGATCCAGCAGCAGGGCCTGGGAATGCTGCACACAGTTCTGGCAGTCCCTGGTGACTTTGGCAAGGAGAGCTCTTTTGGCTCATCACTCTGGCTGGACAGGTGCTCAGTGCAGAGGCAGGGCAGGGTGTGGGAAATACAGCATGGGAAGGATGGCTCTAGCAGTCTCTGGCTGGGTGGGGGCCCTGGAGCTTGTAGGAGTTATGCTTCTGGTTCTTCAGGCAAGAGGGGAAGGGTGGACTGAAAGTTCAGAATTACAGGGAAAATATTAGTTTCATTTTTCTGCCTGGTGAGAGTTTTCAGAGTCACAACAGGGTCCCTCTGGGGAAGTAGACCCCACTTCCTTCTTCTCTCACCCATGGGGTGAGACAAGATGTCCTCAGTTCACTACTCACCTGTAGAAAACCATAGTAGCAAATGAAGAGAATAGGAAAATTAAAAAAAAAAAAAAAAGGAAAAGGAAAACACAACTTTCTTGGGGGAGGGAATGGACACTTTTCTTTTGGGATCAATTTTGTACCTGAAGTTTTCTTTCTTGGAGTCATATCTTCCCTCATCAGAGGTGACTGGCAATTATCTCTATTCTCTCTTGGCTCAGCTCCCAGTCTTCAGCTTAATTAGGTACTTTCTGGACATCATTCTTCCCTCTAGAGGGGACCTACTATCAGAGGCTGCCTCCAGTCAGCCATCTTGCCCCTCCCCCCCAAATGTGTATAATTTGAATACAGTTACATTTTATTTTATATTGCATTTTTTATTAAGTCATATACACTTAGATCATGACTACATTTATGTATATGTGGGGTACAATGTTTTTTTAATCAGTTTGATGTGCTTACATCAAATTAATTAATATAGCTTTTTGCCTCATTTACTTGATAATTGTGTGAAGACATTTATGTTCTACAATTGATAGATTTGACTTGTACCCTTTCAATATGCTCCATAGGCATGGTCCTACTGTTTATCCTCCTTCTATCAAACTTCACCCCTCCCCTCCCTTCCCACTCCATTTCTCTCCTTCATCCTGGGCTATAGTTGTGTTCTTTCATAAGAAAGTGTGAGTAAATATAAGTTGGTTTCATAGAAGTGCTGAGTACATTGGATACTTTTCCCTCCATTCTTGAGATACTTTACTCAGAGGAATATGTTCCAGGTACCTCCATGTAAACATAAAAGAGATAAAGTCTCCATCTTTTTAAAGGTTGCATAGTATTCCATGGTATACATATACCACAATTTATTAATACATTCATGGATCGATGGGCACTTGGGTTTCTTCCATGACTTGGCTATTACAAATTGAACTGTAATGAATAATCTGGTCCAAATATCTTTTTTCAAAGTAATTTTTGGTCTTTTGGATATACGCCTAGTAGAGGAATTGCAGGATCCTACAGCAGGCCAATTTTTAGATCCCTGAGTGTTCTCCCAACTTCTTTCTAAAAGGAACATATTAGTTTGCATTCCCACCAGCAGTGGAGAAGTGTTCCCTCATCCATGCCAGCATCTATAGTTTTTGGATTTTGTGACATGGGCTATTCTTACTGGAGTTAGATCATATCCCAAAGTGGTTTTGATCTGCATTTCTCTGATGATTAAAGATGATGAGCATTTTTGATGTATCTGTAGAAAACACCCCTGTCTTCTTCAGAGAAGCTTCTGTTCTGTTCAGGGCTCTTGCCCATAGTGAAATTGGATCACTTGTTCATCTCTTATTAATAAGTTTGAGTTCTCTGTGGATTCTTGTTATCAGACCTTTGACAGAAATGTAATCCACAAATAACCTCTCCCATTCTGAGGACAGTCTACTTGCTTTACTTACTGTGTTCTTGGCAGTGCAGACGCTTTTTAGTTTGATCACATCCTAGTAATGTATTTTTGGTATTGCTTCAATTGCCCTGAGATGTCCTCCTCATAAAGTTTTCTCCCAGGCCAACTTCTTCAAGTTTTTTCCTGCATGCTCTCCAAGAAGACTTATGGTTTCATAGCTTAGGTTTAAGTCTTTTATCCAGTGAGAGTCAATTTTTGTTAGATGTGAAAAGTGTGGGTCCAGTTTCAATCTTCTACATATCACTAGCAAATTCACCCAGCACCATTTGTTTAATAGGAAGTTTTTCCCCCAATTTATGTTTTTGATAGGCTTATCAAAGATCAAATGACAATAAGTATTTGGATTCATCTCTTGGTTCTCAATTCTGTTCCATACATCTACCTCTCTATTTTAGTGCCAGTACCATGCTGTTTTGATCACTATAGATTTATAGTATAATCTGAAGTCTGGTAGCATGATTCTACCTGATTTGTTTTTATTTCTGAGTAATGTCTTGGGTATTTGAGGTTTTTCCTGTTTCCATATAAAATGAAATACTAGTTTTTTTCAGTATGACAGAGGCACTTTAATAGGGATTTCATTAAATCTGTAGATTGCTTTGGACATTTTAACAATGTTGATTCTTCCCAGCCATGAGCATGGTATGTTTTTCCATTTGTTGCCATTGTCAGCTATGTCTTTTCTCAGAGCTTCCTAGTTTTATTTATAGATATTTTTCACATCTTTTATTATGTAACTCCCGGATATTTAATTTTTTTTTTTTTGGCACTACTGTAAAGGGAATGGAGTCCATGACCATTTTTTTTTTAGCTTGACTATTGTTGGTATATATAAATGCTACCAATCTGTGAGTATTGAATTTGTAGCCTGAGATGCTTCTGTATTTCTTGATCACTTCTAGGAGTTTTGTGGTTGAGTTCCTGGGATTTTCCAGGTATTTGATCATATCATGTGCAAAAAGTGAAAGTTTGATCTCCTCGGACCCTATATGGATACCCTTGATTGCCTTCTCTTGCCTGATTACAATGGCTAAAACTTCCATTACAATGTTAAAAAGCAGTGGAGACAGTGAGCAACCTTGCCTGATTCCTGATCTGAGTGAAATTGTTTTCAATTATACTCCATTCAATATAATATTGTCTGTAGGTTTGCTGTAGATGGCCTCTATCAGTTCAAGAAATGTCCCTTCTATACCTATTTTCTTAAGTGTTCTGATCATAAAAGGATGCTGGATATTATCAAAATAGTTTTCTGCATCAATTGAGAGAATCATATGGTCTTTGTTTTTTAATTTGTTTATGTGATGTATTATATTTATAGATTTATGTATATTAAACCAGCTTTGAGAGTTTGAGATAAAACCTGCTGAGTCGTGGTGTATAATTTGTTTGATGTCTTGCTGGATTCTGTTTGCTAGGATCTTATTGAATATTTTTGCATAAATATTTATTAAATATATTGGTCTATAATTTTCTTTTTTTGTTGGGTCTTTTCCTGGTTTGGGGATCAGGGTGATGTTTGCTTCATAGAATGTGTTGGAAAGTACTCCTTCTTTTTCTATATTTTGGAAAAGGTTAAGTAATATGGTTACTAGTTCCTCTTAAATGTTTGGTAAAATTCTGATGTGAAGCTATGTGGACAATTTCCTTTAGAATTTCATGTTTCTGAGAATAGAGTTTTTTGTAATCTTTATTTTTGGAGAGACAGAGTCTCACTTTATTGCCCTCTGTAGAATGCATGACGTCACAGCTCACAGCCACCTCCAACTCCTGGGGTTAGGTGATTCTCTTGACTCAGCCTCCCAAGTAGCTGGGACTACAGGCACCTGCCACAATGCCCAGCTTTCTTTTTTTGTTGTTGCAGTTTTCTGGGGCCAGGTTTGAACCCACCACCCTCAGTATATGGGGCTGGCACCTTACCCACTAAGCCACAGGCACTGCCCAGAGTTTTTTGTAATATCATTAAGGATTTTTTTAATTTCTGTGGAGTCTGTGGTTATTTCCTCTCTGTCATTTCTGATTGATGAAATTAAAGATTTTTCTCTTTTATTTCTGGTTAGGTTAGCCAAAGGTTTATGTATTTTATTGATCTTTTCAAAGAACCAACTTTTTGATTCATTGATATGTTGTATAATTCTTTTATTTTCAATTTCATTTAATTCCACTTTAATTTTGGTTATTTCTTTTCTTCTGCTGGGTTTGGGATTGGAATTTTATTCCTTTTCCCATTGCTTGAGTTGTCCCATTAAGTTGTTAGTTTCCTCTCTTTCCGTTCTCTTGAGGAAGGCTTGCAATGCTATAAATTTACCTCTTTGGACTGCCTTGCAGTATCCCAGAGGTTCTTGCAGTTTCTTTTTGTCATCATTTTGCTCAAAAAATTTGGTATTTTCTTTCTTAATCTCATCTGTGTCCCAGCTATCATTTATCATAAGATTATCTGTTTCCATTCTTTGTGTGAATTTGCAGATTCCTGTTGTTACAGAATTCAACTTTTATTTCTGATGGTCTGAGAAGATGCAAGGAATAATTTCTATTTTTTTTAAATTTGCTGAGGTTAGCCTTGTGACCTAAGATGTGATCAATTTTGGAGGATGTTCCATGTGCTGATGAGAAGAATGTGTATTCAGTTTTGTTAGGATAAAATTTTCTGTAGATGTCTGTTAAATCCAATTGTTGAATGTTTAAGTCCAAAATTTCATCACTTAGTTTCTTATTGGAGGATCTATCCAACACAGACAAAGGGGTGTTAAAATCTACAACTATAATAGTGCTGGAGTAAATCAAGTTTCTCATGTCAGTTAGAGTCTCTGTTATAAACTGAGGAGCATTCTGGTTGGTTGCATAAATATCATTAATTGAAATCTCATCGTGTTGAGTGTTTCCCTTAACAAATATGAAGTGACTATCCTTATCTTTCTTTACTTTTATTGGTTTAAAGCCTATTGTATCTGTGAATAAAGTTGCAATATCTGCTTTTTTTCTGATTGCCATTTGCCTGAATTATAGATGACCATCCCTTCACACTGAGTCTTTATTTATCTTTTAAGGTAAGGTGAGATTCTTGTATTCAGCAGATATCTGGTCTGAGTTTTTGTATTTGGTCAGCCAACTTGTGCCTCTTCATGGGATAATTTATTTTATTTTACTTTATTATGGGAAAATTTAATAATTCACATTAATTGAGAGTAGTGGTAAGCCTGGTATTATTTTGATTGTCTAATTTTTCAAAAGTCCAGTGGAAATTTTTAGTCCTTTCACCACTGTGGAAGTTGGGTTTTGATCAAAACTTTCTGAGTGAGTTTATTTTGGTGGTAGAGGATTGTACTGGTTATTTTGGAGAATGAGTTTGTGAATATCCTGGAGACCTGGTTTAGTTATGGCAAATTTCTTCAGCATGTGAATATCATTAAAATATTTAATTTCTCCATCATAACTGAAACTCAGGTTAGCTAGATACAGGATCCTGAGTTGATTGTTTTGTTTTAGGAGGTTGACGGTAGATCACCATCCTCTTCCATCTTGCAAAGTTTCAGCAGAGATATCTGAAGTCATTCTAATATTTCCCCCCTTTTAGGTTATGGTTTTCTTACATCTGGTTGTTTGCAGTATTTTCTCCTTCATATTAACTTGGGTGAAGCTAATTATATGTCTGGGAGTTGCTTTATTTGGGTTGAGTCATGCTGGGTTTCTGAAACGGTCTGCTATCTGAATTTCAGAATCTCTTGTGATGTTTGGGAAATTCTCCTCAATTATTTCTTAGAGTAGTGCATCTGTACCTTTCAAAGCAACCTCATCACCTTCAGGAATTCCTATAAGGTGAATATTAGTTTTCTTTTTTAATTTTTTTTAAATTAAATCATGGCTGTGTACATTAATACAATCATGGGGTACAGTGTGCTGTTTTTATATACAATTTGAAAAATTTTCATCAAACTGGCTAACATAGCCTTCATGTCATTTTCTTAGTTATTGTGTCAAAACATTTAGAGCTCTCTGAGAGAATGGTCTGTTTTTACTCTCCACTTCTCTTTCTCTTTGTGCACTTGGGAGCATTCAATAGATTTGTCTTTGATGTCATAAATCCTTTTGTCTACCTGATCCATTCTGTTACTGAGGGATTCTACTATATTTCTCATATCTTGGAAGGCTGCCACTTCTTTTCTCAATGTGTCAAAGTCTTTGGTGGTTTTTGTCTTTGAATTTATTTAATTCTTGAGACAACTTTTGAATTATTACTAGAATTTCTAATTCCATTTTAACTTCCATTTTGTTAATCCTTATTTGCCATCCAAAATCTAAATATCATTTCTGACATCTCAGCCATCTTTTTATGAATGGGATTCTCTGTTGTGGCTGGTTTGTTGTTCCTTTGGGGAATTGATCTGGTCTGATTATTCATGTTGGCAGAGTTTTTCTGGTGATTCTGCCCCTTGTTTGCCTTTCTCCATTTGGCTAGATGAGCAGGTAAGGTGAAATTGGATTGGGGGATTCTGTGGTTGTGGTTGACCAGCCCTTTACCAAAGCTTTGGTAAAGCTTTTCCTCTACAGCTTTGCAAAGGACCTGTACAGTACTACAGACTGAGACTCTGGAGACCTGCTTGTTGTGATGGGACTTGGTGACTCTGTCTTGTATTCAGCTTATCTCTGTCTAATCCTAGCGAATCAGTGACTCTGGGTTGAAGTCTCAGCTGAAATTTGTTTCCTTGGAGTTGCAGCCTGCCTCAGCAGAGAAGACGTGCAATTATCTATCTCTTCTTTTAGCTTGGCTCCTGAGATTTGGCTTTGTTGGGTTCTTTCTCACCATTATCTCTCTCTCTGAACTGGAGCTTCTGTTGAAATCTGGCTCCAGTACATCATTGCCTCCCATTCCCCCTTGTTCTGTTGTTTTAGGAGAGCTGAGTTAAACATCTATCCTGTCTGCCATCATGTTGCACCTCCTAGACACTCAATTACAACATATTTTAATTCTGAAGTTCATGCCATTTGTGCTTTAGGTGACATAGCTTAAAAAACATTGTTTAAGCATGAACATGGAAATATATTTATATGTTCTCTTTTATGGTTTTGGCCTATTTAGAATTTATATCTACATGTATGATTAATTTGACTCATGTATGTAATGTGAGAGAGGAGTCCAAATTGCATCAGGATATTCACATATCCCAGAAATATTAGATTAAAGGTATATTTTATTGTTTAATTGACTTGGCAAACTTGAAAATCAGTTTATTGTAAATGTAATTAATAATTATTGGACACTCAATTTTATTCTATCAATCTATATGTAAATGTTTATGCTAGTACCACAAATCATGAGTCCTATTGCATTATAGAAGTTTTGAATTCAGGAAGTGTCTGTTTACAGCACAAACTTTTTTGTTCTTTTATCATGATTAATTGTGTTGTTCTGCTTATATTGCATTGACATATGAATTTTGAAGTGAGAATGCAAATTTAGACAAAGTCATCTGGGATTTTGATAGTAAGTTACATCGAATTTATAAATTCATTTGGGACATATTGACATCTTAACAGTATTAAATGTTTTAGTCAATGAACATAAAAATATTTTTCCATATATTTAATATTTCAGTAGTTGCTTTGTATAGTTTTCATTGTGCATAATTTACACTTATTCAGTTAAGTTTACTCCAAGTATATTTTTGTTTTATGGAGTGATTTTCTTTCATTCATATATTTTTAATTGCTAGTTTAGAGAAATACAATTGAATTTTATATACTAGCCTTTTGTTTTACCATCTTTCTCAACTAATTTTTTATTTCTAATCATATTTTATTAGATCCCTGGGATTTTATATACCCCAAATTATGTCATTTGTAAACAAAGATAGTTGATTTTCTTTCTATTTTGTATGACATAAATTATTTTTCAGCCCCTTTGCCCTGACTACATCTCAAGTAATATGTAGATAGAAGTGTCAAGAGTGGAAATATTTATCTTGTTTTTAATTTTGGAAAAAGGATTGAGCCTTTTGTGTGAATTATGGTGTGTGTATTTCTTTGTTGAGTTCGTTCAGGGGAAGAAAGTTCCCTTATATACCTAATTTGCTACATGTTTTTATTATGGATGTATTTTGGATGTGCAGATGCTAATCACACATCTTTTGCAATGACCATATGGATTTTTTCTTTATTTTATTGATATAGTGCATGAACACTGAATACTTTTTGTATGTTTAACTAAATTTGCATCTCCTATGGAAAAGATCTTAGTCATACTGTATAAACTTTTTTACATGTTCCTAATCTGTATTTTTAGTATTTTATTGAGGATCTTTACCTCCATATTCATAATGCATTTTGGTTACAGTTTTCTGTCATTGAAATATTGTTTCCAATTGAGGTAATTGGCCAAACTGCCTCATAAAGTGCATTGGAAAGAACTATCTTCCCTACTGCTATTATTGTTATTTTATGAATTCTTTTTGACATATTTGTGGCATTAGTTCTTTAAAGGTTTAGAATAATTCACCAATGAAGTCTCCCAAGCCTTGGTGGAGAATTGAATCCTTTCAAGAGTCAGATGAGCTTGAAAGAAGATCCCTCTCCATCTGAGCCTTCAGTTGAGACCTTAACCTTGGCATCACGTATATCTGGTTTCCTGACCCAGAGAAACTGTAAGGGGTGTGTGTGTGTGTTATGAGACACTAAGATATTTAGTAATTTGTCATGTAGGAATAAACAAGTAATAGACCTGACCTTAGATGTATTGAAGTGTCCTGGATTACATCTTAGAAAAGAACAACAAATTAGTGCAAAACATAGTAAGGTGTGAAGAAAGTTATACTTCAGTTATGAGTTTTGGACCACATTCAATTTTTTAGTTTTCATAAATACATTATAGCTATGTAAGATGTTAATATTATAGGTAGCTGAAGGATATAGGTAAGGTTGGACAATTAAATTTATAAACTCATGCTAGAAAACATGCTACATGCCTCATTGTTGAAATCATTATGGTCACCTTCAAAATATTCTCCTTGTGAAGCTATGCACCAATGCTAGCACCTAACTGACCCCTCAAAGCCCTTTTTGTAGGATTAGTTCACGAACTTAATTTCAGACCTTGTACAGTGAGAGTCCTCATGTCCATTCCAGAAAAAGAGTTCTGAACTTGCTTTGAAGGGTGGAATAGGCACTGGCATAAATGCACAGGTGACCAAAGGGAAACATTAGAAGGTGACTATAATGATATCCAGCAATCAGGTATGTAGCACTTTTCCTAGGATTAGTTCATGAACTTAATTGTCTACACTTATACAACTTATACTACTATCCATGGATCTTTCTGTCTACATAAAATTATTTCAGATAATTACATAGTTTTATTTTGGTACAAAAAACAATAACACTATATATGCCAAAGATACATGGACACGTACAGAAAGATTAGCAAAGAAGCTTTACTTATATTCACCATAATGAGCATTGGTCCAGCCACTTCAGGAAGACACCATCCAGCCCAAGTGAATTCCATTTCCCTTCATTGTCTTCATCATAGTCCCCATTACTCGGTCACTAGTTTGAGAGTCAGAAACTATTTCTTCAAAGACAGATGCCTGTGCCTCCTGTGTCCCAGAAAAACCATTTTCAGGTATCATTTAGCGATTAATCTACAGAATTCCACTAGGAAGTTGTGTGAAGACACAAATGACTGCCAGATGTAAAAAATCCAAATTGGTAAATTTCAGTAACAGGCAACATAAATATTTCTTTACTCAGGAGAGTAATTTCTCCATACATATCTTCTTGAAGTGATCAAAAGACAACTACACATTTAATCCTGTGAGAAAAACCTTTGATAATAAAGCTCTTTTAAATGTATATAAACCTCTTTGTGAATTCTTTTGACCATTTATTATATTCATGTTTGTGTCTTGGGAGTATATTGATCATTGCCAAAACCAAAAAACACAGAATAGGTATAACATGATCATTGATGTGCTGGGTACAAAAATATATATCTTCAAATACCCTCTCCTATTCTTATGGCTGTCTGCTTGCTTTACTTACTGTGTTCTTGGCAGTGCAGAAGCTTTTTAGTTTGGCAAGATACCAGTAAGTTATTTTTAGTGTTGCTTCAATTGTCTGGGGGGGGGGTCCTACTCATAAAGTATTCTTCCAGGCCAGTTTCTTCAAGTGTTTTCACTGCACTCTCTCCAAGAAGCTTTATAGTTTCATGTCTTAAGTTTAAATCTTTGATCCAGTGAGTCAATTTTTGTTAATAGTTAAAGGTGTGGGTATAGTTGCAGTCTTCTACAAGTTACCAGCCTCATTTGTTAAATAGGGAATATTCTCTACATTTTATGTTTTGATAGACTTATGAAAGATCAAATGATAATAAATGTCTGAGTTCATCTTTTGGTTCTCAATTCTATTGCATATATCTACCTCTCTGTTTTTGTGCTGGTACCATGCTGTTTTCTCTGAAGTCCAGTAGCATGATTCTTCCTGATTTGTTTTTATTTTTGAGTAATGTCTTGGCTAGTCAAGGTTTTTTTCTGATTCCATCTAAAACAAAGTACTATTTTTTCCCAGATCTTTGAAGTATGACAGTGGTGCTTTAATAGAGGTTACATTCAATTGGGTAATACGGACATTTTAACAATGTTGATTCTTCCCAGCCATGAGTGTGGTATGTTTTTCCATTTGTTAACATCTTCAGCTATTTATTTTCTCAGAGTTTTATAGTTCTTTTTATAGAGATCTTTCACATCCTTTGTTAGCTAAATTCCCAGATATTTCATCTTCTTTGGGACTAATGTAAAAATAATATAATCCTTGACTGTTTTTTTAGTTTGACTATTTTTAGTATATATAAAAGATACTGACATGTGAGTATTGATTTTGTATCCTAAGACTGTGGTATATTCCTTGATCAATTCTAAGAGTTTTGTAGTTGAGTCCCTGGGGTTTTTCAGGTATAAAATCATATCATCAGCAGAGAGTGAAAGTTTGATCTCCTCTGACCCTATTTGGATACTCTTGATATCCTTCTCTTGCCTGATTGTAATGGCAATGGTTTAGTTCACAGTCTCAGCTAAAGTCCTACAGGAAAGGAATAGAAGAAAGTGACCCAAATTCACTATTTCTCCAGAGTCTTAGTTCACATGAATCATGTTACAAGATCTGTATGTCTTCTGCACAATAAATGTTATTCACTTATATTTTCAGATATCTTACCAAACCCATGGTTATGAAAATATTTCCTAAATTGTATTTTTTTTTCACTTTTTCGCTAGGGCTGGGTTTGAACCCACCACCTCCAGTATTTTGGGCTAGCACCTACTCCTTTGAGCCACAGGTGCTAGACCCTAAATTGTATTGTATAATATCAAATATTTTATATTGTATCCGTGATCCAACTATAATTAAATTTATTTGTAATGTGAGGGAAAATGTCAGCGTTTACTTTTGTTCTTATATATCAACTTCATAGAACATTTTTAGAAAAATTCATCTTTTCCCCATGTGTCGTTATAAATTAGTTGTCAATATATGCATGTATATGTGTTTTCATCTCTGTTTTCTTTTTTAATTTTTTTTTTTTTGAGACAGAGTCTCACTACATTGCCCTCAGTGGAGTGCCTTGACGTCATAGCTCACAAGCTCTTGGGCTTTGGTGATTCTCTTGCCTCAGCCTCTCAGGTGGCTGGGACTACAGGCACATTTTAATTATTTTTTTTAAGTAGGTTTTTTATAAGTAAGCAATCACAAATTCTATAAGGGTTTATTTTTCCTGAAGTGTATGAATCTCTACCTAAGGTATTTACATTTTTAATTTTTTTTTATTAAATCATAACTGTGTACATTAATGCACGTATGAGGTGCAATGTGCTAATTTGATATACAATGTGGAAAGCTTATATCAAACTTATTAACTTAACCAACAACTCATTTACATTTTTGTTGTGGTAAGATATTTATGCTATACACTTAATAGTTTTAAAATGTACTATTACATTATGCACAATAGATGAGTTTCCACCAAATACTGTACATCCTCCCAGATTCCCCCCTCCCCTCCCTTCTCCTTCCTCTTCCTTCTTTATTTCTGGACTATAGTTTTATTTTATCATTCAAATGAAAGTGTAGGTAATTATATATTGTTTTCATAATAGTATTGAGTACATTCAAGACTTTTTATTCCATTCTTGAGATACTTTACTAAGAAGAATATATTATGGCTCCGTCCAGATAAACATAAAAGATGTGAAGTCTCTGTATTTTTTATTGCTGCATAGTATTCCATGCTATACATATACCACAATTTGTTAGTCCATTCATGAGTCAATGAGGACTTAAACAGCTTCCATGACTTGGTAATTATGAATTGGGCTGGTTTAGTTATAGCAAATTTCTTCAACATGTGGATGTCATTAAAGTATTTAATTTCTCCATCATAAATGAAACTCATTTTAGCTGGATACAGGATCCTGGGTTGAACGTTATTTTGTTTTAGAAGGTTAAAAGTTGATGACCACCCTCTTCTAGCCTGAAAGGTTTCAGCAGAGAGATCTGCAGTCATTCTAATATTCTTCCCCTTGTAGGTTATGGTTTTCTTATGTCTAGCTGCTTTCAGAATTTTCTCTTT
>CAUYTI010030975.1:0-14502 GCA_963575145.1 Galago senegalensis | reverse complement strand
AAAAATAGCCAGGCGTTGTGGCGGGCGCCTGTGGTCCCAGCTACTTGGGAGGCGGAGGCAAGAAACTCCCTTGAGCCCAGGAGTTGGAGGTTGCTGTGAGCTGTAATGCCACGGCACTCTACCCAGGGGGACAGCTGGAGGCTCTGTCTCAAAAAAAAAAAAAAAAAAACCAAAAAAACAAAAGACTTTTTAAATTGAATGATTATACAAATTACATTTTAGAACTTGTGGGATGTAACTGAAGACATGCTTGTAGGGAGATTTTTATCCTAAAATATATACAGGAGAAAGAAGAAAGACTGATGATCTATCCATATCAAGAATTTAGAAAAAGAACTTTAAATTAAACACCAAAAAGGTAGAAGAAAGGATAATAACAGAATTAATGAAATAGAAAAATGAAACCATAATAGATAAGAGCAACAAAAACAAGCACCGACTCAGTGCTTGTTATAAACAGGCAAACTTCCAAGACGTCTGATGAAGGCAAGCAAGATATCTTAGAAACAGATTGTGACATAATTTTATGCCAATACATTTTAAAATTTAATTGAAATGAAAAATTCCTAGTGTCGAGCAGGGTGGCGTGCACCTGCAGTCCCAGCTACTCAAGAGGCTGAGGCAGGAGGACTGCTGGAGCCCAGGAGTTCAAGTCTGTCCGGGCAACATAGCAAGACTCCTTTTAAAAAAATTCTTAGACATAAGCACATTTCCAAAAAGTAGAAAAAAATGGAAAAATCTGGTCTCCTAATTATACAAAAATCTCTAGTTAAAAACTTTCCCTCAAAGAAAGTTGCAAGCCCAGAAGTCTGAATTAGTGAACTTTACCCAACTTTTAAGGAAGAGATTATTCTAAATTTATATAAACACTCCAGTCAGTACAAAATATAGAGTTATTTATCAACACATTTTAGGAGTTCTGCATCTTGATATAAAAACCTTGAGAAAAATAAAAGCAAACAGTCCATACACAGGAAAAGGACAGCACATAATGACCAGCTGGGTTTATTCCAAGAATGCGTTATCAGTTTAACCTCTGAAAATTCATCAATTTAATTTTCAAGAAGAAAATGACAAAAGGGGCAATTTATATGCTCTCTCAACAAATGCAAAAAACATTCTGATAAAATTCAACATTTGTTCATGACAAAAACTCTTAACCATCTAAGATCAGAAAAACTTTCTTAATCTGACAAAGGATATGAATAAAACATATACAAAATCACACACAATGTTGCAACGTGGAAAGTTTCCCTTCAAGATAAGAAACAGGTAATGTTGCCTGCTGTCACATCTTCTAGTCAAATTGTACTGGAATTCCTAAAAAGTGGGGTAAAGAAAAAAATTCCTGCAATATATGTAATAATATAAGAGTACAAAATAATTCACGACATGATTATGCATATCAAAAAAATTAATTATAGGCATATAACTAGAACTTACAGTGAGTTTAATAAGGTTAATAGTTACAAGGTCAAGAAATAAAAATCAATTACATTTAAATATATCAGGAAAAAAAAGTGAAATTTATGAAAAGAAACCATTCACAATAGCACCCAAAGTATAACCCCCCTAGGAATAGACCTTAGAAAGATTGTGCTTTTCTAAAAGGTTGTAACAACAATTTATTCTCCCCTTGACTCCCATGTCCACTTCCACATGGAAACCACAGTATTGAACAGATGAGCATTTTTAATGAAAGAGAGGCCAGAAATGACTCGTGTCAGGGGAGGAGGGGAGAGCCTTTCACGGATCCTGTGTCCCCAAGTATAGCCAGATTCGGATAACTATGGCTCAGCCTCTATCGGAGTGTCAGGCGTCTGTGGCAGGTTGGTACCACCACGGTTCCTCAGTTATTACACTTGAAAGACCTGAAAATGTGAGCACTCCTGGGAGCCTCGGCACCAACCTCTGCTGTCACATACCTTACAGGCATGCATGCGGACAGCCCTCGGTATCCACATTCGCACATGGCCCTGCCCTCCTGCACCCTCGCGTCATAGACCTTTGCCAGTTTATTAGTGTGGCCTTATTAAATTGCTGTTTCAATATTCATAGTACATCTTTATTAGACTACATGCACAGCACATTGAGGGTGTGGGGGACATAGCCCTGTGAATAAAACATTCATCTGTTATTGTGGCCAATATAGTTCTTGTTCTCTTATTGATCTTCATATTTTTCTTTCTTTCTTATTTTCTTTCTCTCTTATTTTTAAGACAGAGTCTCACACTGTCACACACACACACCCCTACCCCTTTTAGAGTGCTTGGGGGTCAGCTTAGCTCTCAGCAACATCAAACTCCAGAGCTAGAGCGATCCTCCTGCCTCAGCCTCCTGAGTCACTGGGACTACAGGTGCCCACTGCGATACTCAGCTAATCTATTTGTCTGTTTATTAGTACGCCATGACATGTATGAAACTTGCCATGCATATGTCTTAGAGTATGTGAAATTCCAGTAAAGCACAATAAAATATGAGATAAAAGGGTCCTAGGAACTTCAGGTTATACCACATGAGCCAGTTTAATCATTACCCACTGACGAGAGCCCGGGAGGTGCCCCTTTTTGTCCACGTTGCATCTGCCGTTATGTTGCCTTGAAGTGCCCCCTTCGCTTGGTCACTATGGAAGGCATCAGAGCATTTCCTCTATCTGTGCAACTTTCACCTCTGCCCCACTTCAAGTTCGCAATCAGTTTACGATTCCCTCAGGGTGATAAGTGTTGAGGTAGGTGGTGAGTAGCTAAAGGTAAACAGTCCTGGATCCTTCTGTGAAGAGTCCCATCTCTAGGGGAGAGGCGGGCAGGAGCGTAATTACCCATGGCCATGGAGGACCATAGTCAGTGGGAAAGGATGGTGCCGCGCAACTAGGAAGGAGACAAAACAAGTTTGTTGGCACCACACAGGGCAAGAACTTCAGTTTCACCTGTCCTGTCATTTTTTCCTCTAGTTAATCATGTACATGTATCTCTGCTAATACCCTAAAATTGAGATTCCCCAAGAACTCAGAAAGAAATATATGTCACCTTAGAATTAAACTGAGAAGACTGATCTCCTCTCTGTGCTACCTATATGACCTCATATTATATTTAAAAATGTTTCTTGTATCCTTATGGATATGATTTTCTATATTTTTCTTAAAAGAAAGATGAATTAATACTTACCAACCTTATAATCTATTTTGAAATATTATGTTATTTCTCATATTCTTAAGGGCAATCTCCTGTATTTTCCTCCAAAGAAAAGAAAAACTCACAAGTAAAAGAGGATGGCTTGGGCATCATTCCCGCTCAGTCCCCATTCTGTGTAGATGCAGCTCATCCGTCTTCCAGAGATAACTTAGGCAGCATTTGGATTCTCACACAGGAAGGATGATGTGTGGGAAGAATGACAATGACATTCACAGAAGTGCCTTGGACTTGTGTGGGTCACTTGTAGAAGGAGACAAAATGAAGCCAAAGTGTGTGTGAAGAGGAGACGCACTCTGCAGGGACGGCTGCGCTCACACTCAAGGCCATCCATTCAGTATGAGAAGGTGGGAACCAGAAGGCGACTTACTAGGAGAAGCCAATCCTGTCTCTGAGAGATGGGACCATACTTTACATTCATTTTTACTTAATTTCCCATTCATTTGGTAAATGTGGCCACACTCCAGGCACCAGAGGATCTGTGGATACAAAGTTCTAACTGAGTCCTCCCTCATGAAACCTGTGCTCTGGTGGAAAGACGGTCAGTCCACAGAGCACACCTTAGTAGCTGGGGCTTACGGGAGCTGCTTTGGACATGGCTGTGAGACACGGCCTCTTGGGAGCATCTACCTGCAGAGGTAAAAACTGAGAATATTGGGGAAACGGGGTGATTTCTCCAGTTGTGTTTTGCATTAATTCAATCAGGTGGCCACAACATAGTACTGCTGGGAGAGTGGTTTAAACATCACATTTATTTCCTCACAATTCTGGAGGCTGGAATCCCAAGGGCATCAGCAGGGCTGGTTTCTCCTGGGTGTCTCTCCTTAGCTTGCAGATGGTGCCTGCTCCCTGAAGCCTCATCCGGTCTTTCCTCTGTCTGTGTCTGTGTCCTAATCTCTTCTTATTATAAAGACACCTGTCATATGGGGGTAGGGCCCTGGCAGGGCTGCTATAACAAAAATACTATAAAGTGTGTGGCTTACAAATAACAGAGATTTCTTCCTTTTCTCTTTTTTTTTCTTCTGGCCAGGGGCTGGTGCCCTACTTCTTGAGCATAGGCGCCACCCCAGAAATTTATTTCTTATAGTCCCACAGCCCAAGATCGAGGTGTCTGCAGGTTTGGTGACTAGTGAGGACACGCTCTGTGGTTTATCACTGGCACTGTCCTGCCATTATTCCACATGATAGGGGGCACACAAACCAGGGGGGGAGCACTCATGACCTAGTCACCTCCCAAAGGCCCCACCTTCTAGTGTGACCCACATCTGGGACTAGGCTTCAACTGTAAATTTGGGGGAACAGAAATATTCAGGCCACAACAGGCCCCCCAGATAACTTCATTCTAACCTGATTACCTCTTTAAAAGACCCTTCAGCAAATGAATTCTGGGGGGACAAAAGTGAGCCTTGACACTAGTTATAATAGTGACATGCACCCTGGGCTGAAAGCCTACTGCCAGCTAGACACTGGACCTGTCCCACCCATTAACTCCCACTGTAATCTGCCCTCCCTAGAAGAATAAAGCTCAAGGAGGTTACGTGATGTGCCCCAAGCCTGAGGGACAGAAAATTCTAGAAGCAAAATTCAAACTCAGCTTTATCTACATCAAAATTTCTCACTGCAGCTAAACCTCAGGGAAGCCAATGATAGAAGCTGTTTTGAATGATCATTTTTATGGCTACAAATTGCAGCTGGTACTTGGAAGCCCATGAAGGTGGTGAGGCTTTCCTTCCACTGGGCCCTCTCTGCCTTCTTAGGCTGTGAGCAGGTAGGTGTGCAGTCAGGTTCTGCCACTGTCAGTTCTTTGATGTATGAAGCACTTCAGCAACTCCCAAGTTATTCTGTTTTCCCATTTATGAAGCCCTTCAGGAGCATCAGCAGAGGGTGATAATTCCTGGAGATAAGACCCATAAAGTATCTGCCATGAGGCTCATCCTCCTTTAGCTGCTGACAAAACACATTTCCTCTTCTGCTGGGTGGGAATATCAGAAGTTGCTGTTTGGAGCTCTGAGACTGGGGCAGCATGTGGAAAGCCTGGGGCAGACAGTGTGCATGGAGCTGGCAGCCACTGCTGCTGTTAGTCTTTGCCTCTTCCCTACCTCACACTGCTTCTTCTCCACCCCATTTCTGCTCTTTGGGCTCTACCGATCTGCCCTAAATTCTGTGCTACCCTGGGTAGATCTGCTCTCCTAAAAGATTACTCTGTTCTAACACAAATGGGATTCCACGCCCATTTCCAGGAGCAGCTTATTCTGACGGGCAGGTGGGTCTCTGACCAAGGCAGTACACACGTCTGATGTCACAGCAGACCATCAGTGAGTTCCTACAACTGCAACCATACGCACTGGGGCTGACAGCTAAAATGTTAACTCCTGATGAAGTAATTCAATCAAGACTTTGCCAACTGATAAATTGCTCAAGCATGCTGCTTACTCAAAAGATCTCTTGTTGGCTAATCACTAAAGTGATTTTAAAAATTGTTTTAATGAACCACACTGTGATTGAATTCTGTGCTATTTTTTTCTGTCAGTAAAAGAAAGGTTTGTGAATGTCTGTGAAAAAAATAACTTAGGTTATGGTCTGGACCTTGCGGGATGGAAGCAGATACCTAAAGCAGAAAGCTTGCCCTGGCCCTGGTCCTTAAAGCCAGGACAGAAGTTGATTTCATCTTCCTCCTTCTTCTTCCCTCTTGCCTCATCTGTGTGGGACATGTGGGATAGGGCTGCGGCAGTTTAGAAGTGAATAAACCTGAGTGAGCCCATAGCTCTAACTGTGAACAAAGTCTAAGCTGTGAAACACCACAGGGTGGTTCACAGCCTGATGACAAATAACCTCGTTCTTGTCGCTGCTCCAGGCAAGTTCCTCCGGATGTTTATAAGCTGTCATCCTACCCACCTGTCCCAAATCCCCTTTCAAGCAGGCTGCCATGTGTCTGTCAGGAGGGATCCAGAAGGAACGGTGGGCAGTTTTATAGGCTAATATGTTTGCAGAGGTGAGAAAAATGAGAGAAAGGTAGAAGGCAGTTGTGATGTTGCCACACCTTTACCCTGGGACTGTGGGAGAGAGAGAAAGGGGGAGACCTGCAGGAACAGGCAGGTAAGAGAGAAGTGAATGAAAAGCAAAAGGAGAAAGAGATCAAGACAGCGAAAGAGAAAAACTGAGAAAAGGGCTAGAAAATGAGAAAGTAAGTACTATAAAGATATAGAATTAGGAGTGAAGAGATGGAAAGAGACAAAGTAGGGAGAGAATTAGAACTTGAATGTAAAAGACAGAACAAGGAAAGTTAATGGGGTAGAGAGGAAAAAAAGGGGGTCAAGGTAGAAGAAAGTGATCTGGAGCTTTATTTGGTAAGGTAGTGTCAATATTCCATTTGTTCTCTCTGTGGTTAGCTCTTAGAGAAAGTTCCAGGACATTACTGCTGAAGTCTGTATACCTTCTATGTTCAAAATGTTGCTTAGGTAATGACTTCATTGATCTAAACCCTGGCTTGATTTGACAGGCCATTTTTTTCGACACAACTTCAGTGACTTAGTAGCACTTAAGCTTTGTGGAGTGTTACTGACGAGTGACACTGAGCACTTGTCACAGTTTCTTCAGCTATAAATGACTTTCCGCCTCAGTTCATGATGTCACATAAGCTAGATATTCAAGTAAGGAAAAAATGACATTTGATCCTCCCTGCCGTCTTAATGCCATAAAGATAAGCTGTAAAATCCTAACCCTGACCCTGCCCAAACGTTACCAGGCTTCAGGGGAGACACTGGTCAGCAGCAGAAGGTTTGATGAGAGAGGACTATGAAGACAAGCTTTCCAGCAAGGAGACCACAGGAAGCAGCACTACGTGCTGGACACAGATGCCTCCTACTCTTCATCTCCTGTCCTTCCTTGCTTGTCCTTGAGGTCTGGGAATTTCTTTTACTCTAGGTTTCCTTGTGGGCTCTGAATCACATACACTGTAAACAAAGGCAACACTCCTGCTCTGGGTCCTGACCTGCCTGTCTCAGGATGGCACAGGCCACGTTGATGCTTTGTCACCCTATGCTCACACTTAAGTTGATAACTAACACCCACTTATTTTTAATGTATTATCATAATCAAGCTTTTCCTTCATGGTTAGTGGTTTCTGTGTCCCATTAAAAACAAAAAAAAAAGAAAACCTTACTTGCTTCAAGGTCACAAAGAATTCTCCTGTGTGTGCTCATGAAGCTTTACTGTTTGAACTTTTGGACTTAAATCTATAATCCATTTGGAGTTTATTTTTGTACATGGCATAAGATAGCAGGGAGGATCAAGTGTCATTTTTTTCTCACTTGAATATCTAGCTTATGTGACACTGTGACCCGAAGACTGTCATTGCCTCACGGCTCTGGCTCTGCAGTGCTGCTCCTATGCATCAGTGTTCTACTCCACGCCATTGCTTTGTCTAATGCAGAACTAATAATTCTAGCTTTATAGTACATGGAAGTCTTGATATCTCAGACACTAAGTCCTCTATACTGAAATGCAATTGGCAACTGCATTTCCTTATGAATCTTAGTATCAGCTTGTCTATTTCCGTACACATACACCCCCTACAGAAATCTGAGGAAATTTCGACTGGTATTTAACTGATTCTATCAATCAATTTGAGGATAATGTATTTACCATGTTTTCTCAATACCTCATGTCTCTTTCTAATTCTTTTTTTTCCTGTTCATTTTACTATTTTTTTCTTTTTTATTAAGTCATAAACACATATATCATGTATACATTAATGTATTTATGGGGTACAATGGGCTGATTTCACACAGAATTAGGAACACTAACATCACACTGGTTAACATATACCTCATCTTGTTTACTTAATTATTGTGTTAAGACATTTATAATCTATACTAATAGATCTGGAATGTACTCTTGCATTATGCACCATAGGTATGATCCCACCATTCACCCTCCCTCGATTGACCTCCCCTTTACCCTCCCATCCCCGTCCTCCCTCCTCATCTTGGGCCATAGTTGTGATCTGTGCTTCACATGAAAGTGAGTGATTGTAAATTGGTTTCATAATACTACTGAGTACCCTGGATATTTTTTCTTCCACACTTTAGATACTTTACTAAGTAGGATATGCTCCAGTTTCATCCATGTAAACATAAAAGAGGCAAAGTCTCCATCTTTTTTTAAGGCTGCATAATATTCCATGGTATACATATACCACAATTTATTAATCCATTCATGGGTCGATGGGCACTTGGGCTTCTCCCATGATTGGCTATTATGAATTGAGCTGTGATGACCAATCTGCTGCAAATACCATGTTTCCCTGAAAATAAGACCCTGTCTTATATTTATTTTTTCTTGAGAAGACACACTAGGGCTTAATTTCAGGGGATGTCTTATTTTTATTAAGTGTAATAAACAATCTACATTTATTCAAATGCAGTTAAGTCATCTTCTTCTGGAACCTAACAGGGGGAGCCGACCTTGTTGGTGGGGCTGGTACTACTGATGCATTAACTCCTTTCCCTGGCCATTCTCACATGCTCAATAGGATGCCTGCAACCACGGTTACCACACGCGCACCCACACAAGTGTGAACAGCTCGGAGAAAGGAGCTGTGGCAGATAAAAGATATTTCCGTCTTTCTTACCACTCCATGATAAAATGCATGGCATAGCTATGCAGCATATCTGGGGGGAAAGATTATTTATTTAACAAATGGTGCTAATGGTGGAGAATTGGCTGGCGACTTGTAGAAGACTGCATAGCCACACCCATCACTAGATCTTATTATCAGGGTAGGGTTTATGTTTAACAAATGCATACAAATCCTGCTAGGGCTTATTTTTGGGGTAGGTCTTATTTTGGGGGAAACATGTATCTTTGATATAAAATGATTTTTGGTCTTTTGGATATACACCTAGTAGAGGAATTGCAGGATCAAATGGCAGGTCTACTTTTAGATCCCTGAGTATTCTCCATACGTTTTTCCAAAAGGGATGTATTAGCTTGCACTCCCACCAGCAGTGCAGAAGTGTTCCCTTTTCTCCATATCCACACCAACATCTGTAGTTTTGGGATTTTCTTATGTGAGCCATTCTTACTGGAGTTAGATGATATCTCAAAGTGGTTTTGATTTACATTTCTCTGATGATTAAAGATGATAAGGATTTATTTTTTCATGTGTCTGTAGGCCATGTGCCTATCATTTTCAGAGAAGCTTCTTTTCAAATTCCTTGCCCACAATGAAATGGGATTACTTGTTCTTTTCTCATTAATAAGTTAGAGTTCTCTGTGGATTCTGGTTATCAAAACTTTGTCAGAAACATAACCTGCAAATATTCTCTCCTATTCTGAGGGCTGTGTGCCAACTTTACTTATTGTGTTCTTGGCTGTGCAGAAGCTTTTTAGTTTAATCAGATCCGAGTAATGTATTTTTGGTGTTGCTTCAATTACCTGGGGGGTCCTCCTCATAAAGTATTCTCCCAGGCCAATTTCTTCAAGTGTTTCTCTTGCACTCTCTCCAAGAGTCTTTATAGTTTCATGTCTTAGGTTTAAATCTTTCATCCAGTGAGAGTCAATTTTTGTTAATAGTGAAAGGTGTGGGTCCAGTTTCAGTCTTCTACAAGTCGCCAGCCAATTCTCCACCATTAGCACCATTTGTTAAATAAATAATCTTTCCCCCAATTTATGTTTTTTATAGGCTTATCAAAGATCAAATGATGATAAGTGTCTGGGGTTCATCTCTTGGTTCTCAATTCTGTTCCATACGTCTACCTCTCTGTTTTTGTGCCAATACCATGCTGTGTTGATCACTGTGGATTTATAGTATAGTCTGATATCTGGTAGTGTAATTCCTCCTGCTTTGTTTTTATTTCTGAGTAATGTCTTGGCTATTTGAGGTTTTTTTCTGATTCCATATAAAACGAAGCATTATTTTTTGAGATCTTTAAAGTATGACAATGGAACTTTAATAGGGATTGCATTAAAATTATATATTGCTTTAGGTAGTATAGACATTTTAACAACGTTAATTTTTCCCAGCCATGAGCATGGCATATTTTTCCATTTGTTCACATTTTCGGCTATTTCTTTTCTCAGAGTTACATAGTTCTCTTTATAGAGATCTTTCATGTCTTTTGTTAGGCAAATTCCCAAATATTTCATCTTCTTTGGCACTACTGTGAACAGAATAGAGTTCTTGACTATTTTTTTAGCTTGACTATTCTTGGTATATATAAAGGCTACCGACTTATGGGTGTTGATTTTGTAACCTGAGATGCTGCTGTATTCCTTGATCACTTCTAAGAGTTTTGTAGTAGGGTTCCTGGTGTTTTCCAGGTATACAATCATGTCATCTGTGAAGAGTGAAAGTTTGATCTTTTCTGATCCTATGTGAATACCCTTGATCGCCTTTTCTTCTCTAATTGCGATGGCTAAAACCTCCATTACAATGTTAAAGAGCAATGGAGACAATGGACAACCTTGCCTGGTTCCTGATCTGAGTGAAAATGATTTCAATTTAATTTCATTCAATATAATATTGGCTGTAGGTTTGCTGTAGCTGGCCTCTATCAATTTGACAAAAGTCCTTTCTATGCCAATTCTCTTAAGTGTTCTGATCATGAACGGATGCTGGATATTATCAAAAGCTTTTTCTGCATCAATTGAAAGGATCATATGGTCTTTGTTTTTTACTTTGTTTATGTGGTGAATTACATTTATAGATTTACGTATATTGAAACAGCTTTGAGATCATGGGATAAAACCCACTTGGTCGTGGTGTATAATTTGTTTGATGTGTTGCTGGATTCTGTTTGTTAGGATCTTCTTGAATATTTTCACATCAATATTCATTAGTGATATTGGTCTATAATTTTCTTTTCTTGTTGGGTCTTTTCCTGGTTTGGGCATCAAGGTGATGTTTGCTTCATAGAATGTGTTGGGTAGTACTCCGTCTTTTTCTATATTTTGGAAAAGGTTGAGTAGTATAGGTACTAGTTCCTCTTTAAAAGTTTGGTAGAATTCTGATGTGAAGCCATCTGGTCCCAGACTTTTCTTTCTAGGGAGATTTTGTATAGTTGATGCCATTTTGGAGCTTGCTACAGGCCGTTCAACATTTCCACTTGGTTCTGACTAAGTCTTGGAAGGTGGCGTGCATCCAAGTATTGGTCGATTGCCAAATATGATTTTCATATTTCTGAGAGTAAAGTTTCTTGTAGTATTCATGAAGGATTTCTTGAATTTCTGAAGGGTCTGTTGTAATTTCATCTTTACCATTTCTGATTGATGAAATTAGAGATTTAACTTTTTTTTTCTTGGTTAGGTTGGCCAAGGGTTTATCAATTTTGTTGACCTTTTCAAAAAACCAACTTTTTGATTTGTTAATCTGTTGTATAATCCTTTTGTTTTCAATTTCATTTAATTCTTCTCTAATTTTGGTTCTTTTCTTCTGCTGATTTTGGATTGGAGTGTTCTTCCTTTTCCAGTTGCTTGAGATGTCCCATTAAGTCATTAACTTCCTCTCTTTCAGTTTTCTTGAGGAAGGTTTGCAATACTATAAGTTTCCCTCTAAGGACTGCCGTTGCAGTATCCAAGAGGTTCTGGTAATTTGTATCTTTATTATCATTTAGTTCTAAAAATTTGGTAATTTCCTACTTGATCTCATCTCTGACCCAACTATCATTCAGCATAAGGTTATTTAGCTTCCACGTTTTTGTTTGGGTCTGCAGATTCCTGTTGTTACTGAGTTCAACTTTTATTTCATGGTGGTCTGAGAAGATGCAAGGAATAATTTCTATTCTTTTAAATTTGTTGAGGTTAGACTTGTGACCTAAGATGTGGTCAATTTTGGAGTATGTTCTGTGGGCTGATGAGAAAAATGTGTATTCAGTTTTATTAGGGTGAAATGTTCTATAGATGTCCGTTAAATCCAAATGCTGAATTGTTAGGTTTAAATCCAAAATTTCTTTGCTAAGCCCCTTGTTGGAGGATCTATCCAACACTGTCAGAGAAGTATTAAAATTTCCAACTATGATGGAACTGGGAGTTGCTCATGTCTGTTAGAGTGTCTCTCATAAATTGAGGTACATTCTGGTTGGGTGCATAAATATTGATAATTGAGATCTCATCATATTGAGTATTACCCTTAAAAAATATAAAGTAACCATCCTTATCCTTGCTCACTTTTGTTGGTTTAAAGCCTATTGTATTAGTGAATAAAATTGCAACACTTGCTTTTTTCTGCTTTCCATTAGCCTGGAATATAGATGACCATCCCTTCACCCTGAGTCTATGCTTGTATTTCAAAGTAAGGTGAGATTCTTGTATATAGAAGATATCTGGCTTGAATTTTTGTACCCTGTGCCTCTTTAGAGGCAATTTAAGCCATTCACAATGATTGAGAATATTGATAAGCCTGGTATAATTGTGGGTATTGAGTTTTTCAGAAGTCCAGTGGACATCTTTAATCCTTTTGCCACTGTGGAGATTGGAATTTGATCAAAATTTTCTGGGTGGGTTTATTTATGTGGTGGAGGATTGCACTGATCATTATGGAGGATAGGTCTGAGAATATCCTGGAGTGCTGGTTTAATTATGGCAAATTTCTTCAACATGTGAATGTCATTTTTTTTAATTGAATGGTAACTGTGTACATTAATGCACTTCTGGGGTACAGTGTGGTGTTTTCACATACAATCTGAAATACTTCCATCAAACTGGTTAACATAGCCTTCATGTCATTTTCTTAGTTGTTGTGTTAAAACATTCATATTCTACTCTTAGAAAGATTCATTTGTACCCTTGTAACATAAACCACAGAATTGATCCCTCCAATCCCCCTCCCTCCACTCATTCCTCCCCTACTCCCCCTCCCCGAATTCTTAGGCTGTTATTAGGTTATAGCTTTCATATAAAAGGTTTAAATTAATTTCATAATAGGAGTGTGTACATTGGATACTTTTTCTTCCATTTTGTGATACTTTGCTAATAAGAACATTTTCCAGCTCCATCCATGTGAACGTGAAGGACGTAAAGTCTCCATCTTTCTTTATGGCTGCATAGTAGTCCATGGTATACATATACCACAGTTTGTTGATCCATTCATGGATCCATGGGCACTTGGGCTTCTTTCATGACCTGGCAATTATAAATTGGGCTGTAATAAATATTCTGATACAAATATCTTTGTTGTAATGCAATTTTTGGTCGTCTGGGAATATACCTAATAAAGGAATTGCAGGCTCGAACAGCAGGTCTATTTTTAGTTCTCTAAGTGTTCTCCAGATGTCTTCCCAAAAGGAACATATTAGTTTGCATTCCCACCAGCAGTGTAGAAGTGTTCCCTTTTCTCCATATCCACGCCAGCATCTCTGGTTTTGGGATTTAGTGATATGGGCTAATCTTACTGGAGTTAGGTGATATCTCAAAGTAGTTTTGATTTGCATTTCTCTGATGATTAAGGATGATGAGCATTTTTTCATATATCTGTAGGCCATAGGCCGATCTTCTTCAGAAAAATTTCTCTTCAAGTCCCTTGCCCACCCTAAGATGGGATCACTGGTTTTCTTCTTGCTAATACATTTAAGGTCTCTATGGATTCTGGTTATTAAACCTTTGTCAGAGACACAGCCTGTGAAAATCTTCTCCCATTCTGAGGGCTGTCTGCTTGCCTTATTTACTGTGTTCTTGGCTTTGAAGAAGCTCTTTAGTTTGATCAGGTCCCAATAGTGTATTTTTGATGTTGCTTCAATTGCCCGTGGGATCCGTCTCATAAAATATTCGCTCAGGCCAGTTTCTTCAAGTGTTTCCCCTATACTTTCTTCTAGTATTTTCATGGTTTCATGTCTTAAGTTTAAATCTTTAATCCAGTGAGAATCTAACTTAGTTAATGGTGAAAGGTGTGGGTCCAGTTTCAGTCTTCTACAGGTTGCCAGCCAGTTTGCCCAGCACAATTTGTTAAATAGGGAATCTTTTTCCCACTCAATGTTTTTAATTGGCTTGTCAAAGATCAGGTACAGGAAGTAGTTGGATTCATCTGTTGGCTCTCTATTTTGTTCCATACATCTACCTCTCTATTTTTGTGCCAGTACCATGCTGTTTGATCACTATGGATTTGTAGTATAGTCTGAGGTCTGGGAGTGTGATTTCTCCCACTTTGTTTTTATTCCTGAGTAATGTCTAGGATATTTGAGGTTTTTTCTGATTCCATATAAAATGAAGTATTATTTTTTCAAGATCTTTAAAATATGACAGTGGAGCTTTAATGGGGATTGCATTAAAATTATATATTGCTTTGGGTAGTATGGACATTTTAACAATGTTGATTCTT
>CAUYTI010030974.1:0-21746 GCA_963575145.1 Galago senegalensis | reverse complement strand
AGTAGCTGGGACCACAGGCGCCCGCCACAACGCCCGGCTATTTTTTGGTTGCAGCCATCATTGTTGTTTGGCGGGTCCGGGCTGGGGATTCGAACCCGCCACCCTAGGTGTACGTGGCTGGCGCCTTAGCCGGTTGAGCTACAGGCGCCAAGCCTTTTTTTTTTTTTGAGACAGAATCTCACCTTGTTGCCCCCCAGTAGAGTGCCATGTGTCACAGCTCACAGCAACCTCAGACTCTTGGGCTCAAAAGATTCTTTTGCCTTAGCCTCCCAAGTAGCTGGGACTATAGGCATCTACCACAATGCCTGGCTATTTTTAGAGAGGAGGTCTAGCTCTGGCTCAGGCTGGTCTTGAACCTGTGAGCTCAGGCAATCCACCCACCTCGGCCTCCCAGAGTGCTGGGATTACAGGCATGAGCTACCATGCCCAGCCCCCAGAATATTTGTTTTTATTCCCTTTCTCTATAAAACACAAAAGGGTTTTGAGCTCCTGGAGCTATTCTGGTGGACTGCAGGGCAGATCTACACAGAAGCTACAGGGACAAGCAGGCAAATCCTCGCTGGGGAAGGGCACAATGGCTGCCAGCAAATTCTGACACAGTCATCCAAGCAATTGATGGAAAGAGGAAAAGACAACAGACCTGTTACTAACCTGCCTTCCAAATAACAGAGACAAAGAAAATAATAAGTTTTAGAGACTGGTCATACCAGTCTATATTTGTACAATAAACCTTGAGAGCTTGTCTATTGCTATGGATGTGCAAGGAGTGAAATCCAGTGCTAGGGAATCCTTTGACTTAAGAAGGGCTGGTTTGCCCATTGCAAAGACCGTCCTCCTAAAAGCTTTAGGAGACGTGTATATGTCTCAAGAAGTAAGGGAACAGGGAACACCCACCCTGTCACCAAACCAGTCAGCCTTGGTAATCAAATCAACAGCCCTGTGTGGCTCCACCTTCCACTCAGATAATACTTCAGATTTTAAATACAAAGGACAGTGCCAGTATTGGTGACAGCAATATGACTGATGCAGGAGGAACTGACCTATGAGAAAGGCCAAAAGGACTAAGGGACTCCATTGGCCCTTCATCTAAGGAGAATCCCCAAAAGTTGCCAAGAGGCCTAAAGGCAATTAGCCAACATGGATGTGGACAGCCCACAGCAAGTAAGCTCTCATTTGATAAATATTTGTTGAGCGCTTACAATGTGCTATGCTGTATCTTGCAGCTAAGTTACCTTTACATTGAACTGTAAGCTCCTAAGGAATAGGACTACTTCTTTTACGTCTTTTGTGCTGGAAGGAACTTAGTACACTGAAGACCCTGAACTTAATAATTGATTTCAGATGGCTTACTGAGAAACTTTTGTGATCAGGGTTAAGCAATCTAAAATGTTTATTCCTTCAACTATCCCCTTCAGATTTAAAGTTATATTGAAAATGAAAAATGAGAGAGGGCTCCAAAGTGGATAAAAATATGGGAGGGAGTTGATATGGGCTTTAAGGAGATAGAGAAGAAGGTGAGGATAAAAGTAACAATTGATTCTTTAGCAGCTTTCTATTATGTGGTCTGTTCTGTAGCCAAGGCTGGGGATATATCAAACAGGGAGGACACCAAAGAAGAAGATTCACTGATCATTCAATTACTGGGCAGGGGCTCTATAGAAGTCCTCTGTGTGTGTAATTAAGAAAACAGATTGTGATGTGATTGGTAGGAGGAGGGGGATGACAGCATATAAGTTATAAAGTGCTAAAGGGGAAGAGAATAGACGAGGAAGTAGATTTAATCATTTGGAGGCCATATTCTTTATCTTCAACTCCCCCAAATTTGAGGCTAAAAACAGAGAGTACCTACTCCTAAGTGATCTTCCCCATTGCCATTCTCCCAATTGAGAATACCTGTTAACCTAACTGCAAGACTTATATAGAAAGATGAAGTATCATTTGCCTCACAATAATCTAAGTTTAAGTCTTTGACATCCTTCATATAGATCCTTCTAGAATGAGACAGTTTGCCTTCCATCCTGCTCAAAGACTGGAGGATAAGTATTCAGTCCAGCATCAGCCTATCACAGTGGGTCTCTTCCTAGCTTCTAGAAATCCTCACTTAAAATGTTTAAAGTCACTTAACATTTTCAAACTTTAAGATATAGAACCTTTATTCTGATCAATTCTGGGCAGCTTTCAGGGACATGTGACTTGGTATCCACCCAGGAAAAATGTGCCTGAGATGGAAACGATCACCAGATCATCCTTGTCCCCAGATATCATGGGTATTTTTCAGGATTTTTTATATGATGTCAACTTGACTCTCCCTTTTGAATCCTCGTGGGTATGAGCATTCGGCCCGCCCAGCCTCAGAGGGAAGAGAACCCTTTCTCGGGTTTTCTGCTGCATCTGGCTCCATGCCTAGCTTCATCCCGAAGCAGCATTCTGGGTGTGTGGGGCCACCAGCCAAACAAGCCCCTATGGAACAAAAAGTGTGTGAGTGTAGACAGGAACGAGCCTCCAGAGGGCTGTTGGGGGGGAGGCAGTGAGCCCCAGACATGACACAAGTGGCTTTTCTGGCACTGGCCCACTTAGACCTGTGAAGCCAGGCTCTGGAATGGTTTCAGTACTTAGGATTAGCCACATCTTAAAGTCACAGGGCTTGTGGCCAGCCTGACCTCCTGATATGCAAGAGGAGAATAGGCTGAATATCTCTTCTGGTTCCTTCCTATAATTATTCACATACCTGATTTCAGAGGACAAGTGCCTGTGTAATGGCTGGGACCATGTCACTCACAATTCCTACTCAAGTGTCTTGTACAGGACATGCATATAAGAAAGAATGCTTAATGAATGAGAAGAACTATGTGTTCTCATCTGAGTTAAAAGCCAAGTGCCTTCCTGCACTGCACTGGGGCCTCCCTGCCCTTCCTCTCTACATTATAGTGGAGTAATGTTTCCATGGGCCTCAGATGAAAACACTCAGAGGAAGCTACTTCAGCTGCTGCTTTATCCCATGCCAAGTTCCCAAAGTGCCCCATGGCACCCTAATCACCTAATGGTACTGACTGTCCTGGGGCAGATCTAAAAATCCAGGAAAGCCTGCCAGAAAGTCATGTGTGGCTCCACCATACTTCCACTCAGATTAACACTTCAGATTTTAAATACAAAGGACAGTGCCAGTATTGGTGACAGCAATATGACTAATGCAGGAGGAACTGACCTACAAGAAAGGCCAAGAGGACTAAGGGACTCCACTGGCCCTTCACCTAAGGAGAATCCCTAGAAGTTGCAAGAGGACTGAAAGCAATTAGCCAACATGGATGTGGAGAGCCCACAGCAAGTCCTCCACATTAACCAAGGCCCGTGGGGAGCCTGGAAGATAAAACTTAGTCTTATCTTGTTCTTAAATTGGGCTTTAAAATTATAGGTTCCAAGGCCATATTATATGTTCTTGTTTCAGGTGATTAAAAAATGTGATTACTCAGATTGAGCTACAACAAAGTCAAACTACAAATAAAGCAAATCCACACACTAGAAAGGACTCTGGTGATTTCTTAAGCAATCTCCCACTAGTGCAGGAATCACTTTCATAGCATCCCTTGACAGAGTCATCAGCTTCTACAGAAGAGAACCCACTCCCAGGCAGCTGTATTTCCAGGATATTCTTCATCTTACTTACTGCCCCTAACTCCACCTTCTGGATCCACAGAGGACAGATCTACTCCCTCTGTGTTATGTACATGGCAGAGCATTTTCCTGGAACTATTGTTCACTGTTTTCTAACTGACAGCACCCAGTCATTATAAATGGTAAAGCGCAAAAAGCACTTTTTTGTGTTTTGTTTTGGGAATACTGTAGTTTAAAAAAAAAAAAAAAGACGAAAGGTGACACACCTCTTGGAGGCAGGACATAATTATAAGAGGCATTTTACCTAACAAATGCAATCAGTGTAACCTGGTTCTCTGAACCCTCAATGAATTCCCAACAATAAAAAAAAAAAGTTAAAAAAAGAAGAAAGAAAAAGAAAAGGGCTCAAGCAGTGAGTCATGAGCCCTTAGGATTCTGGAGTACTTAGAAAGATCTAGGAAGCTAAATGCCAAGGTTGGGAGTTGTCTGCTTCCAGACCCTCTTACCCAAACTTGACAGAGGTAGGCACTGTGCCAAGAAAGATCAAAGTCTATGATCCTAGCAGGCGGTATATAACTGTTAATTCCTCAACCCCTGAATAAAGGCGGTTTAGGGGTCCAGCAATAAGCACACATGCATGCTCTGGGTGCCTTAGCCCAAGTGAAAGAGGATGCAGGACTGTGGCTAATTACAGAACTAGTGTTCTTCCTTCCTCCTCCCCTCCTCCAGTAACAATAGGCAGACACAAACCTTAAAAGACCCACTCATTTCATTCGATACCAGCCTCTTCATGAGAGGAGAATTAGACAAACCATAAAAAAGTTCCACTCCAGGCCTGCCCTCAACTATTCCATGGAAACCATTATCTAAATCAGCTAGTAACCTCTACCTTCAAGGAGAAAGTGATTTCCCTGTGCTTCCTAGCTCATCAGCAACTCTATAAAGACAACAATAATGCCTTTGTTTAACTTTTCCACCCATTAAAATAGAAAGACTTGCTGTTTAAAACTCACTGCAAGAGCCTCCTCTACCAAGAAACTGGACAGCAGGGAAAATCTCTCTCGGATGGAGGGAGGGAGGCCTAAGGACCAGTGGAGATACAAATAGCATCTCTCAGGCAGGCAATAGTTGGACTGGTGAACCTCTCTATGGTAAACATTAATGTTCACTTCTCTCTTCTTTACATTTTACTTTGGGGTTTGGCCACTGACTCCCAGACTGGAAGACAGTGCTGACCAAAATGCTTGGAGGTAAAGTTTCATATGACAACAATGACCTAGACTCTCATAAAGACCACATAAGGAAAATGATTTGTTTTTGCCTTCTATGGCATATGGAAATGCCACTGAAGTGACTTTTCAGTGGGGCCAAAGCCAAATCTATGTGTTCAGGGAAAACACTAGAAGAGGTCCCAATCCACGTGTACTAGCACCCAGGATGATGACGGGCCCCTAAAGGCAGAAGTGCTGAGATACCCTTAGAAAAACCTTGCACAGGTGGGAGATTCTGATGGAGCACCCATTACGCCCAACTCCAATAGTGGTCCCACTCTACCCAGTCTAAAAGGACTTTGAATGTCACTACCTTCTGTCCCAGGGGACCTCTTCTGCCCACTTCTTTCAGGATACACGATTTAGGGGACAAGGAAGGAGGAACAAAAGACAAAAGAGGCAGGGGAGAAGGCTGAGTTTGCATCTATTCTAGGAGATTACAAGGAGAAACACCTCCACCCTGTAGGAATCGTGGCTACTGGGACCAGGCACTGAACTTGAAGCAGTTGTGTGAGACCAGGTTACTTGATACTTATTACTGTTAAACCTCAAGACTTAGCCCAAAGGGAAATGAGTTACAATGCTGTCTTGTCTCAGGGCTACTCACTTCTTTTTAAAGAGCTTGCGGAAGGAGCTGCGAAAGCCCCCTTTCTGGTCTTGCCTGGGATTTTGATCGCTGAAAGATGTTTGTTCACTTTCCCTTTCTTCCTTTGGACAGAATCTGGTGGCGTCTTCTAAATGCATCTCCTGAAAACACAAAAGAAGGATTTTTTAAACCCTTTTCCAAAATTATTATCTATCCTGACTATGGGACAATTTTTAGCCTTGTCACTTTCCTTTCCTACCCTAAAAGACTACCAGTGGGCGCTCAATCCCAACTAAGCAAACCTAGGCTAATGAAAAATCAGGAGGTGGGAAGAGGATACTTCTCTACTAAGAGTAGTATTTTCTTTGAATAAAGGCAAATAGTGTAGAGCAGAATATGATATAAGAAGTTTAACTAATGTTTTAAAAGTATAAAAATTAAATTCTTGTTTTGGCACCAACACTGTCTTGCTAGAAAACCAGTAATAATCCCCTCCAATCATAGGATGTTTCTCTTTATATAAATTAAGAAAGTTCCTTAATTGCAATTCTAGTTTTAAACTTATGTTCCTAACTCTCCATTTTAGACATAAATGAGGGAAGGAGTTTTTGAGAGGTCAGACCTATTTAGAAGTAAATGTTAACTAATATTTCCAATCTACAAATATGCCTTTAATACAATTCTGTAATTCTTAACCCATGGTATTTGGAGTATAAAGTGAAATGAAGTGGCCAGGCACAGTGGCTCATGCATATAACACTAACACTCTGGAAGGGACCCCGTTTCTACTAAAAATAGAAAAACTGAGGCAAGAGGATCACTTGAGCCCAAGAGTTGAAGGTTGCTGTGAGCTATAATGCCACAGCACTCTACCCAGAGGCAGAGCTTGAGACTCTGTCTCAAAAAAAAATTCAAGACCTAACATTCTGGGAGGCCAAAGCAGGTGGATCACCTAAGCTGAGAAGTTCAAGACCAGGCTGAGCAAGAGTGAGACCCCATCTCTACTAAAAATAGAAAAACTAGCTGGGCATTATGGCAGGCGCCTGTAGTCCCAGTTACTAGGGAGGCTGAGGCAAGAGGATCACCTGAGCCCAGGAGTTTGAGGTTGCTGTGAGCTATAATGCCACAATACTCTATCCAGATTGACCAAATAAGACTCTGTCTCAAAAAAAAAAAAGTAAGATGAAGTAACAATAAAGCTGTATTTTTTTGTGTACTCTTCTTTTTTGAACTCTTTAGTTTCTTTTTAAATGTGAGATGTACCAAGTAACAGATGTGTGTGTGTATGTGTGTATATATACACACACATACATACACGGGTGTTAATGTGCATACAAGCTATTTACATACTCTATGAACAAAATATTTACCTTGAGGTAATTATAATTTAAAAGCAATCTAAAAATAGCTGCTTAATTTTAATTAACCTTAAAAGAACCCAAGAAGTCAATGCAAAAACCATACCAATGATGCCATGAAAGTTTCATGACTTAGATGAATGATTGCTTGCTGATAGGGAAGCAGAGCATGAAGATGAATTTTTTTCAGGAAATATAGGGGTTTAAGTTTGAGAAATTAACTTGGAGTTGTAGTAGCAGATCTAGAAATTCTGAGATTCTACTAAGATTCACAGCTAAACCATGGAGATAATATCTCCATGGCTTAGTGTAACATTTACCAAAGTGTGGCAGGTCTGGTAAACAACCACAAATGTATTATCCATTGTTAGTTTCTCAGATAATTATTTCCGATTAATAGTTTTTGCCTACCAATTGCCGAACCCCCAATTTTCCACAGTATTAACTAGAAAGAAACATTTTTTATGAACATGTGAAAGTGTCCTTGACAGCACAGACTATACTAATCAGAAGGTTTTATATGTAAACCTCTGTCTAGCCCCAGTTCCTCTGTTTGACACTATCACTTCCTTCCTACTTTTCTTGCTTAATAACTTTTTAACCTTGACACATACCTAAGACTGATTTGTCCAAGAAGTTTTTGGCTAAGAGAATTTTATAAAGTTCAGAGTTGCAAATCAGAGCCAGAAGAGAATCTGAGAAACCCAGGGAACCTGGATAACTTTAGCTAAGCGCACTAGTAGGTGTTTTTGCCCTCTGAGGGTACCAGACACAGACTGACTCCTGGAGTCCAGGTGGGCAGCAACCTTCAGGCTCTTCATGATCTAGCCCTTTTCTATCCCTCTGGCCTAAATTTCTACCACTCCCACCTGGCACGATCTGCTAAAGGAAATGCATCAGCCTGCTGTTCTATGCTGAAGAGCCTCTTTTCATGCTTCACTACCTCACTCTTCCCCTACCCAACTTCTAGGGAGCTTTTAAAATCTAACTCAAAAATTCAGTGTATTCAGAAGGCCTTTTCTGACCACCATCACCCAAGAGGTTTTAAACACCCCTTCATGTGCTTCCACACTTTATGCTAATTCTGTGTTCAGTGTCTTCTTCCTATACTAAGCCAGGGTACCTGGAGGACAGAAACTGGTTTATTTCTGAATTCTTGGCAATTAGGACAGAGCCTAGTGTAAGGCAAGCATTCAGTGTTTGCTGGAAGATTAACAAAATAAAGGAGTTAGTGATTATCAATCTATTCCCACTCAAAAATGAGAACAGCTGGAAGGGAAGGGTGGCGCCAGAGGTCAGAAGTAACATGTTAGTCTCTGCTTATCAGAAATTGCTTTTGGGTGGGTTGCTGGGGCTCATGCCTGTAATTCTAGCTCTCTGGGAGGCCAAAGCCAAGGATTGCTTGAGCTCATGCTGAGCAAGAGCCAGATCCCATCCCTACTGAAAGTAGAATAATTAGCCAAGTGTCATGGTGGGCTCCTGTAGCCCCAGCTACTTGGGAGGCTGAAACAGGAGGTTCCAATAAGTCCAAGAGTTTGAGGTTGCTGTGAGCTAGGGTCACACCATGGTACTCTAGTCTGAGCAACAGAGTAAAACCCTGCCTCAAAAAAAGTAATGAAAGGAGGCAGGGAGGGAGGAGAGAACGAGGGAAGAGAAGGGAAAGGGAAGGGAAAAGAAAGGGGAAGGGAAAGAAAGGAGAAAAGAAAATAAATTGCCTCTGTTTCAATGGCATACAGAGAAATTAAGTATTTGTGCTCAGGAGCCCTTAGCCCTTTGGTGGATTTATATTTAAATACCTCTTTGAATGCCCCCAAGACTTGCCCACACCAAGGTTCCAACCTCAAAATACCTCAACATTAACTCGGGCTAAAGGAAATGTTTTCTAGTCAATGCTTTGGGACTATTTGGGGGTGTCTCTATCCCAATGGAGTTTGCAAATTAATGTAATGCTTTTTTCCAGTAAGCAGAAATGAAATTAGCTTTCCGGCCAACTTCCTAGGCAACCTACGTTGAGATAGGGCAAACTATCTCCTCCCTGGCTCCAAACCAGTATGGTGGGGGTACCGCCTTCCAGTGCGACCATTCAAACCAGTACTTGCATCTACCAGGCCGAAGAAAAAGGCCTGGGACTTGTGTTCAGCACGTTGAAAAAAGGACAACTTGAGGAGCCACAAGCTTAAGCAGGAAAAAAATCGCCCCTAACTCCTTAAAACAATGTGTGTGCGTGTGTGACAAAGCGTCTATAAAAGGGTTGAGGTCTTCTCTGCTCTTTGCTCTCAGACATGAATATGTGTGACATGCCCTGTGTCCTGGTAGTGGAGAACGGGCGCTACCTCTCGCCTTTAAGGGCCATTGAGGCACAGCCTGTAACTCGGGGGACGAGGGACTCCCCCGGGCTCTACCTCGGTTTCGCCGCGCCCCGCGGGCTGCGCCCCGCCTGCCCTGAGCGCCTAGCCTGGCCCACTCCCCTCCACGCTGGTTGAGCTCGGGCTGCTCCCTGCAGACCTAGGCCCGGGGCCGCCGGTGCTGTGGGTTTCGTTTCGGTTTTACTTTACCCTCCTTACTTCCAAATAGGTCTGTTTTTCGCTTTGGGACCTCTGTTGGGGGAAGAAGGTCCGCGGCGCACCGCGCGCTGCGGCGGCCACGGCAGCCGGGCCGTGCGGCTGCGCGGCGCGCTCGGACTTGAGCGGCGCGCGGCCGCCGCTGCTGCTGCGCGTGCTGTACAGGCGCGGGGCCACGCCCTCCGGAGGCGGCGCGCGCGGGAACTCCTTGAGTGAGCGGCTCAGCGGCTTGGCCTTGCCGTGCGCCTGCGCCTGCGCCGCCGCCTCCAGCTTGTAGGCGCCGCTGCTGCTCGCGGGCGACGTGGCGCTCTTGGGCAGCGGCTGCATTGGGTGCTCGGGCCGCTCGGCCTCCATGGCGAAGCTGACCGGCCGGAGGAAGCAGATGTCCAGGCTGGACTCGGAAGAGGCAGGCGAGCAGTTCTCGAAGAGGGTCGGCGCCTGGAAGGACTCCTCGTCGTAGGGCGCGGGCAGCGCGAAGATCTCGCCGCCATATTCGAACTCCTCGTAGCCCGCGGGCACGAAGCCGCGCGCGTCGGGCAGGAGCTCGGCCGGGGCGCGGAGGGAGCGCTCCACGTTGCCGAGCGGCTCGGCGGGAGAGGGCTCGAAGTCCATCTCCGGGATGGCCTGCAGGGGCCCGGCGAGCGCCTTCACGTCCTGCTCCGCCGCACAAAACTGCGCCGGCGCCAGCAGGCTCTCGGGCCTCTCGTGCTTCCTGCCCTCAATCTCCCAGTCGCTGGGCTTCCCCGGCTGCATGCTCTCCATCAAGCTTTGCTGCTGTTGGCTTTTCTTCGGTGGGGGCATCAAATGTCTTTAAAGGGGAAACAGAATACAAAAGAGGTGTGCTTACGGTTTGTTAGTGCAGGCCTCTCCCAAGCAGCACAAGGCCTGGACAACACAAGTCCTGCCAGCTCCTCGCCTCTCCGCCCCTCCCAGGCTCCTGCGTGGGTGATCTACCGAGCTCCACAAACTTCTGCGACTGAGGAGTTCCCACGACCTCCTGTGCCCGAGAGGAGACTGGAAATAACGGTCCGTAAAGCGGATGCCCGAAAGTATCCATCTCAGGTTCTTGGAAGCAAGGAGGCACCGCGCAGAGGTGGCTGGTGGGCCAAAGTCTCATCTCCCCCCTGTGGAAGCGCCAACCCTCTTCTCCACCTGTCATTGTCCCAGGGCACCTCTCCCCAACGCTCTTCTGTCCCTTGCTTGCCCTAGCAGAGTCATGTAAAATAAGGGAAACTCAGCTTCTGTTCCACCCGTGGATCTTCACACTTAAAAACAATTAAATTCTTAGATGAAGTAAGTGTGGCATGATCTTGGTAACTGTTGGATTGGATGATGGTAAATGGGGTTCACTGTACTCTTTTGTGTGAATTTGAAATTTTCATAATAAATTTTCAAAAATATTCCTTGTTCTGAAGCATGCTATACAGGTCATCTCAAACTACCGACAAAGCATTACCAAAAAGTAAAAATTACCACTCTGAATGTGCCCAGTTTCATGGAGAGTGTTTGTTTTTCAGAATCATGGGTAACATAATTTACATAGTTTGCCAGTGGATAGCATACCACCAGATGAGATGTGATTTTCCAGTTATGCTGGACTTTAATTGTCAGATACACATAAATGAACACTGACCAAAAGTGCTTATTCTGCTATTTTATGTTTTCATGTTTTAATTCTGGCACAAAAATGCCAAAACTTCTGCCATGAAGGATGCAAATATAAAATCTAACAGTATCTTACCCTAGAGGACTTAAAAATGAAAGAAGGTCTGACATTTACAGATGTGAAAGGAAACAGTGAAACAAAATATTAACCTTAATTCTTTTTTGGAAGATTTTTGTTGGGTTTTATTTTTCCTACACTGGGTGCAATGACCTCCAGATTCTTCAGTCTGGGAATAATCTCTAGGAATTTAATTTTTTGGCTCTGTTGCACTTCAAAGAAGGTAAAGTTTTATCACTGTCTCAAGAATTGAGGTGATCCACAAAGTATATTCACTTTCTTCCTCCTCCCACTCTCTGGGCTTGCCCCTTAACGTTATTACCTTCCTCTGGGATATAACTGTGTGGTCTGCTGCTTGGCTGCCATGTATGGGCCTGCAGTGGGGAAGGAGTCCTATACATTTTACTCCTAATTCAGGCTGGCTTGGTAACCTACACAGGCTAGGTGGGACCAAAGGCCATTGTTATTAACTGTTACACAGCAACAGGTGCTTACGTGACACCAGGGCCAGAACTGGGAGCAGAAGGGTAGGGTTGCAGCATCTCTTCTGAGTGGATCCCACTGTCACGGACAGCCTCAGGGCCTGCAGTGGGGGAGGCATCTTGCCCAGCATTTGCACACTGAGAAGCCAGCCCTTTGTACAGTTTCGCCATGGATGACCTAACAGAATGGAAGTAATAATTCTCAGGTTATACAGTGGGAAACTGGTTCTCTGAATACAGATTATGCCAAGAAAGATAAACGTCTCTCAGATGAACTTGCTGTAAAGGTCTATCTACAGGGCCCTCTAAACCAAGTTGCTTACCTTATAGGGTATAAGCTGGCTATTGGGCAGTATTTGGAAAGCTAATTAACTGGCTGAAAAGAGTTTGGGGGAAGGTGATGGTGGAGACATACCTTCCATTAGAGGAGCCCTTGCTTGGAAGTTAACAATCCTTATCTGGTCTGAAGCACCCCCAGAAGTGATTCTGCTTTCCTCTGTATGACTTGGAATGAGTTTGAAGGAAATCCAGGTCTTTAGGGAGCCCTGCTATGGGTTGCTTCTGATCCTTCTGCAGCTCAGATTCCCCCTCGTCAACCCTTCTTGTTTCTTCCTGATGTGACATCTATTCAAAGTTCCCCTTTCTTACGTGTTTTATTTTTATCCATATCACATATCATGATTGAACTTTTCATTTGCTCACCATCTGATGCTAAAAAGTAAGTTCTGTGTGGCAGGGATTTGGGGCCGATGTTTTCATTTCAGTATATTCAATATGTAGAACAGTGCCTGACACACAATAGATACTCAATAAATATTTATTTACTCAATGAAGGAAACCACATTCTGGCATTTATACTATAATTTTGAATCTGGCAAGTTTCAGGAAATTGAATGATTTTGAGGTGATTGGCAAGATGAGAGGGAGTCCATGCAGGTAGTAGAGTGAAGGTGCTTTTTTTCTAAAGTAATTTCCAGAAAGCAGTAGGTGTCTCCCTCCTGTAGCCAACCTGGCCACCTCCATAACCTCCCCACCCCACCTTTCCCCTTCTACCTCCCATCACTGCGCTTCAGCCACATAACATACAAGTTGGCTACTTGTGAAAGACACCAGGTGACTGGTCTATATTCGTATTCTCAGAAGCCTTTGGTCAACCCCCCAGAGTGCACCATCAGAACCTTACTTCTTGAGCTTTTTCCGTTTCTGAATAAGTAAATCCTCATTGCATTGAAACAGCAAGGTGTAGTGTGAGATAAATACCCGGAGGCGCTGAACACACACCAATAGTAGGTAATAGTCAGGGTGTTCCTGTTCAGTGAATTTCAGGACATTCTGGATGGAGGGAAAAAAGCAGCAGCATTGTGTATTTAGAAGGAACATTTTGTATCTCTTCTGAACCTTACCTTGATCTGTTGTGAGAGTTTAGTAGCCACTTAATCAAAACAATTAACAATATTACATATGGCTCATCTAATTATAAGCCAAAAGGTCAAACTTTCTACTCTCTGTCTAGCCATCACTCCAACAATAAGTCACTGTTGTTCCTGTTTGACTTGGATATGAACATAAAATAATTTCATTTGTAAATTTAGAAGAACCTACTAATTAGATCTCTGAAGCAATGGAGGCATTCCAACAATTACTATCTACAAGCAATGTCTCAACTCAAATGAGTTGGGCGTCAAAGCAGGCTGGGAAACAGGGCTGTTTATGATCAGGCCTGATGGCCCCTACTATTACATTGCCTCTCATGCTATAGTGAAATGTGAATGCAACTTGGAGATGGGAAAGCCAACATTTATTGAGTACTTCCTATTTCTAGGCACCTGGCTCTTTCCATATATTAGATACAATTATTACCACCATTTAACAGAAAAGGAATCCAAGGTACAGAGAAGTGAAGCAATCTTCTTTAAGTCACCATCCAGTGAATAACAGAGGCAAAAATTGAAGTTGAGTCAGACCACAGAACCAAGGTTTATTTACCATATTCTACTGCTTGCAAGACTAGGGTTTCATCCTAGTTTTTCTTATCTACTAGGTGTGTTAACTTGAGCAAATTATTTAACTTACTTGGCCCTTCATTTTCTTATAAAACATGATAACAATAGTACCTATTTTGCTGGGCAAGGTGGCTCATGACTATAATCCTAGCACTCTTGGGAGGCCAAGGCAGGTAGATTGCTTAAACTCAGGTGTTCAAGACCAGCCTGAGAAAGAGTGAGACCCTATCTTTACTAAAAATAGAAAAATTAGACAGTTGTTGTGGTGGGCACCTGTAGTCCCATTGTAGTACTCTACCCAGGGCAACAGGGTAAGACTCTGTCTCAAAAAAGAAAAAACTCTGGGAGACCAAGGTGGGTGGATCACCTGAGCTCAGAAGTTCAAGACCACCCTAAGCAAGAGCAAGACCCTGTCTCTACTAAAATACGAAAATTAGCCAGTTGTTGGGGCAAGCACCTGTAGTCCCAGCTACTCAGGAGGCTGAGGCAAGAGGATCACTTGAGCCCAACAGTTTAAAGTTGCTGTGAGCCGTGATGCCACCACACTGTACCCAGGGTGACAGGCAAAAGGGGCCTCGAGTGGTAGCTCATGCCTGTAATCCCAGCATTCTGGGAGGCCAAGGCAGGTGGATTGCTTAATCTCACAGGTTCCTTGCTTGTTTGTTCCTTGCTTGTTCGAGATCACCTGAGCCAGAGCAAGACCTCATCTCTAAAAATAGCCAGGCATTGTGGCAGGTGCCTGTAGTTCCAGCTACTTGGGAGGCTGGGGCAAGAGGATTGCTTGAGCTCAAGAATTAGAGGTTGCTGTGAGCTATAACACCATGGCACTCTACAGAGGACAGCAATGTGAGACTCTGTCTCAAAAAAAAAAAAAAGTAGGCAAAAGGAGCTCAGCATTTTCAGAAATAGAGACTTTAGCTCATACCACAGGGTATAATGGGATGGGGGATAATCATAGCAATCTAAGCCATATAAACACTTCTTAGAAACATTAATGATTCCTTGAGCCTTCGCAGTATTTCTTAGTTAGAAGCCAAAAATAATAGTTTAGCATGAAAATAAGTTTGTTGGCTTGCCCAGCCATGCCTACCTGCAGATGTATCAGATATTCAGGGATGCGCTGGACTATGTGAAAAAACAATGTATAGATGTCAGATTTAATTTCTTCATCACCCTGCATGAAAGAAAGGCAAAGTCACTCTTCAATGTCCCTGTAGTTCTTGAAGCAGAACCCCAGAGTCTGTCCTAGAGAGTAGGAAGGGTTTACTACCAAAGTATTTTCTTGCTAGAGATTGTCATGAAGCATTGATCTCTCAACAGAGAGGCCACATGTTCAGGAACTTACCCAAGGAAACAACTCTTCTCCAGAAGGGAGGACATCTGCAGAGTACTTGTGGGAATACTTAAGGGAAGAGTCATATCCTGATGTGCTTGCATTAATAGCAAAAATGATTTTTTTTTTTGAGACAGAGTCTCACTATGTCACCCTCAGTAGAGTGTTGTTGTGTCATAGCTCACAGCAACCTCCAACTCTTGGGCTTAAGCCATTCTCTTGCCTCAGCCTCCCAAGTAGCTGGGCCTACAGGTGCCCTCCACAACACCTGGCTATTTTTTTGTTGCAGTTGTCATTGTTGTTTAGCCAACCTGGGCTGGGTTTGAACCCACCAGCCTTGGTGTATGTGGCCAGCATCCTACCCACTGTGCTGCCAATAGTAGTAATGATTTTATAACCTTGAAACCAATATTCAATTATTAGTTGTAAGTAGATTAAGAATTAAATTAGGGATATGATTACAGAGGATGGACAAAAGGAGATAAATGATTCCAGAGGAACCTTAATTTCAGTGCAAAGCACTGTGGAGACCTGCCCCTTTAAAATTCTGAAGGCTGTCTTGCTGAAACTTCCCCCTCCCCCAGCAGCGCTCTACCACTGCTGTGGCTGCAAGCTGTAGGGGCTTTCTGCCAGGGTGGGGCTGCTTGCTCCTGGGAGAGTGATTTTAGGGAGTTGGGAATATAGAATGTTTAAACTTTGTTGAACACAGCAAGAATTGCTCTGGACCAGATGAGGAGATGAACTATCTCCTTTCTTCTGTCACCTTGGTTTGTCCAAAGGAGTCTGTCTGTCTGCACATAAGGCTTTGGGGGTATTAAAAGATCACTTTTGTGGGCAGTGCCCATAGCTCAGTGGATAGGGCAACCACCACATACATCAAAGCTGGCCAGTTCGAACCCAGCCCAGGCCAGCTAAACAACAATGGCAACAACAACAACAAAAATAGCTGGGCATTGTGGCAGGAGCCTGTAGTCTCAGCTACTTGTGAAGCTGAGGCAAGAGAATCACTTAAGCCCAAGAGTTTGAGGTTGCTGTGAGCTGTGACACCCCAGCACTCTACCTAGGGCAACAGCTTGAGACTCTGTCTCCAAAAAAAAAAAAAAATCACTTCTGTGATTTGCGAGCTTGGTCTAATTAGGGCATTTCTCTGATGTCCTGCTCCTGGACTGTTTTGCTATCCAAACTCTGTATTAAGATCATAAGTACCTTAAAACAACAAAAGTAAAAAGTAAATCCATACAATTAACATAGTTAAAGAAATGCAAGCTCAGCAAGAACCATGACGGGATTGTTTGTTTGCCTCACCTTCGTGAGATTTACGATTGAAACACTGGTGTATGAAATAAATACAGAGCTAGCCTGGTATTCAGGTGGCATACAGGAAGCCTCACAAAGATAGGTATGCCATCTCCTGAATCTCCGCTTCTTTGAAAACTATTTCTTTATCTCTTGCCTATTATTTCTGATTTTCCAATGGCCTCCTACCCCACCAAGCCACTGGAAGGGTATCCATAGTGTGTTGGGGCTAGTACCTGACAACATCATATACTCCTTTTGACTCCACCCAAATTTCCAAACTACCTTCTCCTTCCCCTCATCTTAGCATAGTGCTAGGCAGAAGAAGGCACTCAATAAATTGTATTTGAGATGGATGAATTCATTACAGTTCTCCACCAACTAATCATTACAATGGTTTACAAATACACTCTAAGAGTGGATCAGAACCTCATGAGAGTGAGGAAGGGAGTATGATTGACCAGGCAGCAGAAAACATGTTGGGCCTTCTCCATGTCCTTTCCGTTTCCTTCTTTTCCTTTTTCTTTCCCAGATATTTGGTGAATGCTAACACGTGGTAGGCATTATGCTGGGTTGGTAGTAGTGGGGCACTGAAGTAGAAAGGTAGTGAGACAGAGTCCCCTATCTCTTGTGAAACTTGATTAACTCAGCTTTGAGATTTCTGATACTCTTTTCTCCAATTGAACTAAAGTAACTAAAATTGGTGTGTGTATATATATATATATGTGTGTGTGTGTGTGTGTGTGTGTGTTTAGTGAGTACTTAATATATCACCGCAGTAGAAATCTTTTTTTTTTCGCAGTAGAAATCTTAAAGCAAGATGACTAGAGCCACCTTAAGCTCTTATAAACTCACAAAGGATGCCTTGAGTTTCATATTCAGGTTCATATCCTCTGAGCCTAAAAAACCCCACTACACAGCACACACACAGGCTGCAGCCTGAAGATCTCCTCAAACACCTATTTAGTTTGTGCATAGGTGAAGTTTGTTCAGTGAAATGGAATAGAGGTCAGTAAGGCAGGGGAAGGACAAACACAATCAGCCTGATCTTGAGTGGGTTCCTTTAATCACGAGTAGGAGAGTAGGAGTGTCAGTGGTTCTGCTCAGGCCATTCTCTAGCCTGGAAAACAAGCTCACAGTGCATGTGCTCCGCTGACTGGGTGGAGGAGCAACATCGTGAGGATAACAGGTGCCAACAGAGCACAGCACAGACATAGAGTTCATTTACCTCCTTCAGAACGACCACGTGAACCAATGAGATGCATTCAGGCAGGTCCCTCAAGTAGGCAACATAATAATCCAAGAAATTATTCTTAAAAACAAACACAAAAATGCATGGTAAGAACCTGGAAAAGGCAATGATAATATTTTTATAGAGCAATATATATCAGAAAGGAGTACTATGCAGAGTTTATCTTAATCCTTCATTTAATGTGTTCTTTATTTAATATATTTGGGTTTTTTAATTCATCTTTTTAAAAAATCTTTTAGGGCTGGACAAGGTGGATCTCCACTGTAATTCCAGCACTTTTGGAGACTGAGGCAGGAAGATTTCTTGAAGCTAGGAGTTTGAGACCAGCCTGGGCAATGTGGCAAGAGCCCATGCCCTACAAAAAGAAAAGTAAAATATTATCCAGGCATGGTGGTGCACACCTGCAGTCCCAGCTATTCCAAAGGGTGAGGTGGACGGATCGCTTGAGCCTAGGAGTTGAAGGCATAGTAGGCTATGATTGTACTACTATACTCCACCCTGAGCAACAAGATTTCATCTCTTAAAAAATAATAAAAATAAAACAAACAAAAAAAAACCTCTTTGGTTTTAAGGGTAAACATTCTTACAGCTTGGGGATCAAAACTCAATAGTCCTGGCTCGGCACCTGTGGCTCAAGTGGCTAAGGTGCCAGCCACGTACACCCGAGGTGGCGGGTTCGAGTTCAGCCTGGGCCCACCAAACAACAATGATGGCTGCAACCAAAAAATAGTCGGGTGTTGTGGTGGGCGCCTGTGGTCCCAGCTACTCGGGAGACTGAGGCAGGAGACTCGCTTGAGCCCAGGAGTTGGAGGTTGCTGTGAGCTGTGATAACACAGCACTACCCAGGGGACAGCTTGAGGTTCCTGTCTCAAAAAAAAGAAACAAAACTCAATAGTCCTATTTTAATAAGAGAAAGTGAAATAATAAATCAAGGGGAGAGAGATCACGTAAGTTGAAAAATTATTTTTCAATTATGAAATAATACTAATGCCTATTCTGTTTAGGTAATTCCTTTTCATTTCAATCATCTACATGAAGGGACTTTGCCCAATCTACCTTACATATCTAGACTAGTGGTTCTCACATTTTCTACTAATTGTGTATTCACCTAGGCATTGTCCCCTGAGGAACATCATTCTCAGCTTTCAAAGTTAGATCCCCCGAAGTTATAATAAATTTCAGCTCAAGAAAGCATACTGAACACGAATGAGTGAGTAAAAGGGACATTGCAGGAATGGCATTACATCCACTCTAATCGACACAAGCAAACAATTTTTAAATTTAGGTCATTAGCCACATTTGAGAATCATCGGTATACAGATATTGATTACAGGCCAAAAATGGCTGGCAGACCAATTAGAATTAGCTCAGGCAATATCTTAAAAGTAAGAAAATTCCAGCTTTCCTTAAAATATCAAAAGATCTAGCAACTCTAGTCCCTTTTTCTTGCATAATAATCGGATGCAGCTGAGGAGCTATTCTTTGAGAACAACATCTGTACGCCGCACACCTCCTGCCAGCCCACACTGTGTCCACTTCCCTCATTCATGTCACTGTCCGGCCTTGCAGGCATTTAAGTTTGCAACCTATGGCTTGGGTCATATTTTCCTTGTAGGTTACCATAGAGACTGTAAAATTTAATACATTTTCTCTAGAAGGTGAAAATAAAAAGATATTCAAGGCAATAACGACCCATCACATTTTAAGAAATCTCTAAGGAATGAAAATGGAGTGTGAAAATACACACATATGTACAAATTCTCATATATTTATACATGTTTGTGTGTACATATATGTGCAGTGTGTTCATATGCATACAAAAATACATATACACATGTCAGACAAGCAGACTTAGTACAGTAGAAAGTTTCTAACTACAAGTTAGAAGACCTAACTTAGGGTCCTAGTCACAGATCTCTAATAGCTAGCTAGGTGATTTCCGCAGATTTTTTGAATCTCTCCAAACCTTATTCCATTAACTGTATGGAGAATGAGGAGGTTAGAGTGGAGCTCAGTGGTTCGTCTAGCTCTGAAATTCACTGACTCCCTGTTAAAAGAAGTAGACAGAGATCCGCACAATTTACGTTTATGGGGGGAGGGGCACTTCCTTACCTCATCGTTTGTTAACTTAAGGAATAAATCTCCAAGAACTCCTTGGCGTGGCCACTTCAGGACCCTTTCCTGCAGTGCATGAAGCAAATCCAGGTGCTGCTGGACAAGGTACCGTAAGGAGCCAGGGAAGAGGCTTGAAACAGAATAGAGAGAATCACACAAACCAGGTGTAGGGAAGAACAAACCTATGAGAATACACGGGAAGGGCCCATTTTCTCAGCCACACAAAATACTCTTCTAAGGTCTGCGTTTAAAAATGCTTGCTCTTGTAGCCCTCATAGTAGATATCCTCAGCCTATACAAAGCCCCCCTTATTGATGGCCTCTATACAAATATGTACTGAACTAAAAAAGAGCACATCACTTGAATGATCTAACCTAATACATTGTCATTTATATAACATGCAGTGGATTAAACTAAGGGATATCATTGTCTATGTTTTAAAGGTATTCCTATTTGGTATGCAAATTAGTCTACTTTGACTAGTATTATAGATGGCGGCACTAATGTGACACTTGGTCATTCTCGGCTACTGGGTAGGAGACTCCTACTTAGATAAGCAGGAAAATTTGTTTCAAGTTGGCAACTAGAAGCACAGGGAGTTGAGGGTTATGAGAGGGTCTCTTTTTGCCTTTCCTTCAGTTTCTAAGAATAATACTGGGCAAGGAATACTGGGCTCCTCAGTAGCCTTCTTGAGGAGGCTACTGGCCAGGCCTGGCCTGATCCTCCCCGGAGTTTCATAGAGCACCTTCCCCCTCGCTTACATCCCTCCCCTCCAGCTCTCAATGTGCCTCAGAGAAATTGAAGAGAAGAGAGAAATCCAAGAAAGGTGGGGCAGAAAGGACAGACAGAGAACCATGGGAGGAAGAGGAAGGGAGAGCAGACGGAGAAGGGTGAGATGACCAGAGGCCTATTGGAAGGAGGAAGAAAGGAGCAAACAGAAAAGGAGCTTTGCTGGGCTGCAGCAAGAATTTCAGCAGGAGTTTGGTCACTTAGGGGAAGCGAAGGTAACTTTCCCTGCACTTCCAACACCACAGGCTTAACAAAGATAAAAGAGATGGCCTGCTTGTCATTGACAGCTGAACTTATATAAATATTCCCCCGGGTCTACCTAGAATAAATTGGGGGGGGGGCAATTGGGATGCTTTGACAACAAGCAGACCTTTGGTAGAATAGCAGGAAGAATACCAGATTGATAGGAGGTTTTCTCCAACTCATTTCTAAGCAAAACAAAATCCCACCTGTGACTTTGCACAGTGCAAAAAGGAGACACAGACCAGAATAGCATACACTGCCTCTACTAAAAGATGCAGGGAAACCCTCCACTCCCATCTTCCACTCCCTCCACCTCCTGTGCCTAGAGCCCACAGGCGTGTGAAGCTGTCACAAGAGGCAAGCCCTCTTGATCTGAACTCTGATGAATGGAATGGTAGGTGGGAAGCCCTAAGCCATCCCTGTCCAGATCAGAGGGGATTTGGAGGGTGGCCAGAAGACACTCTGGGAGAAGATCAGAAACCTGATAGGGGAAAGTACAACTATAAGAATGAAATGCTACAGCAGCAAAAGATCTAGGTCTGAAAGGTTTCCTCCTACCCAGAGGCTATAAATGACTGGGTGACATTCCTGGTGTGACATTGAAAGATGTTAAGGCTCCATGGTAAGACCTGACTTTGTGATGAGTTGTCTATACAGTAAGGTGACCAGATTTTAACATTGGTAAAGTGGGACACCATTGGGGGAGGGGGGGGTGTCTGACAACAATGCAAACTTTGATAAGTAGTTCTCCATAATCAGTTCTCAACAATTATGTGTTATTATTAAAGTTTAACATTATAAAATTAACAAAAATAATATAAAACTCATATCCTGGCAAAATAGCCATGTGGCAGCTGAAAACTGTATATTCCCTTCCTGTTCTCCTGTGTTCCCTAGCTTGTCCTGCATTCTTTCCAAAAATTGGGGCTTTTTTAAAAGGCTGTAGGACGCAGGACAAATTGTTAAAAATTAGGACCGTCCTGCCAAAAGCAGGATGACTGGTCACCTTACTGGGGGTGGGGTGGGGGGCTACTTGTTTGTTCCAGACAGTTTGGCTCCTTCTGAGCTAATTGTCCTTGCCTAGAAGCAAGGGAGGGAGCCAGTCTCCTTCTGATACCTTGC
>CAUYTI010030969.1:0-23761 GCA_963575145.1 Galago senegalensis | reverse complement strand
ACAGGCGCCCACCACAACGCCTGGCTATTTTTTGGTTGCAGCCGTCATTGTTGTTTGGCGGGTCCGGGCTGGGGATTCGAACCCACCACCTTAGGTGTACATGGCTGGCGCCTTAGCCAGTTGAGCTATAGGCGCCGAGCCCTATTTCTGGTTTAGGGATATTGTGCCAAAACTAAAATTTTGGTGAGAGAAAGCGAAGAAAGAACATCAGCTTCTAGAATCATCTTTTTTAAATTCAATCTCAGCTAAAATCCTCACACCAAACACACACACCTGTGAGCTCCAGGAACTCCATTATCACACTTCTTTTAATTATTTCAATGTACTGGGAGTCTTCTCTGTTTCAGCCTTAATTCAAAGAGTGCTTTTAACTTCAAATGGTTTTCAAGATTATTTTGGGGGAAAAAAAAAGGATTTTTTAAAAATAAAAATGTTGAAAGTTTTGCAGCGAAGAATAAGTTTCTAAAGTTTTACAAATATAAATAATTTGGGAATATTAGAACTTCATGTCAGTTTACTAATTATTATAATAGAGCTTCTCTGTAATTAGTGCACTCAAGCAGACTTTCTATATACATTCCTAAGATTAATTTTTAATATGTTTTACTTTTAAATAAATACTATAGGCACAAAAGTACAACATTCAAAAAGATACAAAAGGAAATATCAGGGTGGTGCCTGTGGCTCAAAGGAGTAGGGCGCCAGCCCCATAGGCAAAAAAAAAAAAAAAAAAAGGGAATATCAATTGAACTCAACCTTCTGGTCATTCTATTTTCCTAACTAGAGACAGCTCATTATCTCCAATGTCTCACAGAGCTTCCAGAAAGATCTATGCATAGAAATGACACATACATACGCTTTCATTTGAAACAGTAGTGATCTTCTTTATCTTTCATACTTCGATACTATCAATTACTATCAATACTTCGATAGTAACTCCAGAACAAATGGAGATGCTTTATTCTGCCCAGTAGCTGTAAAGTATTATATTGCATAGGTGTGACATGACTCAAGTAATTAGCCCTCCACTGTTGTTCTTGTAGGCTATTTCCAATCAATTGCTAGTACTATCATTATTCCCAATTATATTCTGATGCATTTCACACATTGCATATTTGTTAGATAAACTCCAAGACATGAAATTGCTGGCTTAAGGATACATTCATTAAAATTGTAATAGGCATTGTGAGAGAGCTTTCATGTAGCTGGAGAGAGTGTATCAAATTTGACTCCCCAGATCAGAGCATGAGAAGACTCATTTCTCTTGAATTCTCACAGGTGTCATTTCACACATATTGATCTCTGCTGGTCTAAAAGTTGAAAATATTTATCTCTTTTTAGTTCTCACTTAAATTTTGTTTCTTCTTTTAAGTATTAAAAAAATAAACCGTTTCTAGGGCCTACTCTTACACTCTTCTCTTACATGAGCCCTCCACCACGTCAAAGAGATCCTGCCAAAAATTTCTGTCCTTTCTTTTCATCATGTTTACATAATCTTTACCGAAATGTATGTACTGTCTGAACGTGTACTTGTGCGAATGTATTTGGATGTGTATATGCAGAGGGTGGTTTTGGATATGGATATACAGAGGGTGTTAAAACATATATACATTTTGAGAAAGGAAAAATCTGTATTAAAATTGCAGTACTCAATATATACCAATAATGAAAGATGAAGGCAAGTCATGTTTGAATTCTGCAATTACAAGAAGGGCTTCAAAGATCATACTACACATTGCTACTATAATTCAACTTTGAAAAATAATACATAAATAACATCTCTTAAAATTGGCATATATAGTTTGGGTAACCCAATATATGTTTGGTCATTTTGTTTTAAAAAATACAGTTGTATTATTTATTCCTGTGTGTGTCTCACATTCTTACTCATTCCTAACTCTGAGATAATTGGCCCAGCTTTTCATTTAAATACAAATTATTCAATTATTATTTTGTTGTACTCATTTTTTCTCAGATTTTTACTTTCATAAGCAATGATACAACTCTGCTAGCCCATATATCTTTACACACTAAAATATTTTTATAAATTATAATATGTTAGTTTCCTTATACTGGGATCTATGCCTTATCCTCAATTATTTTTCTTGAATGAATTATCTAGTCCATTCTTATGCCACATTGATGTTAATATCAGGGACTTATTATTGGGATACAGCATACATTCTAATGTGTGAGGAGACAAGGCTTTTCTTTTTTATATGTAAATTGCTGTCCTCTTCTTGGACATATATTATTTCATATATATTTTATAATTGAATCCAGTGACATTAAAAACCCCTATTGGGATTCCATAATTACAAGAATTATCTTAAATTTATGTATTGAAACTAATTTGGGCAGAGTTAAACTTTATATTATATCTTTGCATCAATAGTTGTGTTATAATTTTCCATTTGTTCAGATTTTATTTTATTTTATTTTATTTTATTTTTTTATTTTATTTTATGTTATTCAAAACACATTGTAGTCTTATTATAAAGACCCTATGATTTCTTACATTGATTAATTACAATCAATTTTATATTTTATATCAATTTTATATTATGATCTTATTTGGGGTCCGATATGTTAAATTTATATTTCTGTGTTCATTGCAAGAATAAATGTTGAATGTCAGACTTTGTATATTTATTTTAAGCTTGGAACTGTGATATATTTATTAATAATAAAATAAAACACAATAACATTCCATAGTTGCTTCAGTTTCGGAGACCTAACAATATGTTACAATATTTTCTTATTATATTTGCTAGATTTTGACTATGTTAAAAATAATGATCATAATAGAAATCCTTTGTATTTTTCTTTTTTAAAAAAATGCTATGTTGTTTTTGTTAATACTTCACTTAGAACTTTGCATTAAATGTCATAAGGTTGGTTATGGTTTTTTTTCCTTTTTTGTTCTATTTTAATTAGATTTGATGTTAACATCATGATAACTTCATTTTTTTAATTGATTTTAGCCTTCCTTTTATGATCAGGGAAATTTTAAATTTTAGTTAGTATAGTTTTAAGATGTTTTGCTAGGATTCTCATTAGAATAATTTCTGAGTCTTATCCCTTTTTGGGTTTTATGTTTGAATAACCTTCTCCATTCCTTTCCTGTGATTACTCACATTAGACTTCTCTCTTAAGAGAATTGCTTCGGTGGTTTATATTTTCCTAGAATGCAATTCAAGATTAATACTTTATTCCAATAAAACCATTTAAACATAAATATTTTTCTCAAAATGCTGCTTTATGTTCTGATACTTAATATTCTTTTAATGATTTCTAGACATGCCGAAACTTTGGTTTTGATTTTACATTTCTATTTGATATGAGTGGCTACTCTCTTTTTCTTTCCGTTTAGACTGATCCCTGTGAACCCACCCCCTGCACTCACACCTCTGTGCAGTCCTCTCTCCTTCAGCGTGGGCACAACCTGTGGCTTGCCTTTAATAAACAGAAGATGGAAATGGTTACAAGATATTCTGATACGTAAAAATGTAAAATCCATCTTGCAAAAGTCTCACACCTTTACTGGCTTTGAAAAAGTTAAGTAGCCATGACGGTGAGAGCCACCTGAAAAAGAATCAGGACTGGCCTCCAGCCAACAGCCAGCAAGAAATAGGTTCTTAGTCCAACTCATAAGGAACTGAATTCTGCAAAATATCCCCACATCAACATGGAAACGGCTGCCTCCCTAGTCCAGCCTCAAGTGAAGCTGTCGCCTTGAGAAGCAAGCAGCTGAAACTGTGAGGTAGTAAATCCATGTGTGTGTTAAGCAAGTCAGCTTGTGGAAATATTGTTATGTAGTAATAGATAACTAATACAATTATTATAGTTTATTACATTCTGATTAACAGATGCTACCTGCATACATTACTTATGAAAATTGACTTTGTGTCTTGATACATGTACACACCAAAATGACCATGTTTTTTAATGTCCTATGAACATGTTAAAACAATGCTTTTACAATGCAGAGTTCGGTGTAAGCCAGTTAGATCCACTGGCTTATTATTAAGGTTTTCTGTATATTTACATGCCTTTTGTCATTGTAGCTTATTGGATGGCAGGGGGTTAATTAAAATCTAATACTCATTATGGCTTTCTACTTCTTATGGATTTTGATTTATAAGTTCTCATGAATTTGTATTTGGCACACAGATATTTATAACTGAAAGCTTTTCTTCATCTTATTTATATCATTATAAACATTTTTTTCTTGGCTGGGAGCGGTGACTCATGCCTGTAATCCTAGCACTCTGGATGGCCAAGGTGGGCGGATTGCCTGAGCTCACAGGTTCAAGACCAGCCTGAGCCAGAGTGAGACTTCGTTTCTAAGAAAAGAATAGCTGGGCATTATAGCGAGAGCCTGTAGTTCCAGCTACTTGGAAGGTTGAGGCAAGAGAATCACTCGAGCCTAAGGTTTGAGGTTGCTGTGAGCTGTGATGTCACAGCACTCTACCAAAGGCAGAGTGTCTCAAAAATAAAAGGAAAAAAAGTGGTTTTTCTGTCTCAAAAATAAAAGGAAAAAAAGTGGTTTTTAACACATAGTGTTAGTTTCTTTTAATTTTCAAATGTGTTGTCTATTTTGAAAGTGATTTCTCATTTTTATTTTTGATATTTTAAGGAAGCCATTGCACATATTTATATTTTTGTGTTTCTGAGTTACTTGTTTTAAATGATCCACTTATGTGCATACGTATGTATAGATATGTATGTGTACATATATATATATTTTGTTGTTTTCTACCAGTATTTTTTCAATAGAAGTAATGAGCTCATTTTTACTTAATTGATACAGAAAGTAGGTTTGATCTTAAAGTGTCAACATATTATCTTATGTGCTTTTCTTTTTATTACATTCAAAACCAATATTTTGCTATATAATTTTCATTGTATGTGATTTGAGTATGTTCTTTGTTTAAAGAATAAACTTAGAATATGTTCTAATCATCGTTTTATATTTTTATTTTGACATGTGACTATACATATGTGTTGGGCACATAGTGAGTTTCAATACATATAATATATAGCGATCTAATCAGGGAATTAGCATATCTATCACCTCAAACATTTATCATTTGCATTGTGTACATATGAAACCCTCTGTTTTAGCTTTTTGAAAATATACATTAATAATAAATTCTTGTGAACTCTCGTCACCCTGTATGAAATAGAACATTATAACTCATTCTTCTTATTTAGCTAGAATTTAGTATCCTTTAACGGATCCCTACTACCGTCCTTCTCCCAACCCTTCCCAGAATCTAGTGACCATTATTCTACTCCCTAATTCTATGAGATTAACTTCTTCATCTTGTGCATATGAATGAGAATATGTGGGACTTGTCTTTGTGTTCCTGGCTTATTTCACTTAATATAACGTCTGGCAGGGGCCTTCACAGTGCTGTGAATGATAGGATTTTATTCTTCCATATGACTGAATAGTATTCCATTGCATACATTTAACACATTTGTAATCCATTCATCTGTTAATAGGCACTTAAATTGACTCCATATCTTGGTAATTGTTAGTGCTGTAGTAGACAGGGATTGCAGATATCCTCTGAATATACTAATTTCCTTTCTTTGGAATGTATGTGCAGTAGTAAGACTGTTGGATCATGTGGTAGTTCTATTTTTGTTAATATTTTTGAGGAATCTCCCCACTGTTTTCCATAATGATGGTGCTAGTTTATAATCTCATCAACAGTATCTAAGAATTCCCTTTCCCTCCTCATTTTGGCCAGCATTTATTTTTTTCTTTTCGGTAATAGCCATCCAGCTAGGGTGAGATGATATCTAATTGTGGTTTTGATTTGCATTTCTCTAATTACTAATGACATTGAGTATCTTTTTCATCATTTTTTTTGTCCATTTGTATGTCCCCTTTTGAGAAATGTCTTTTCAGATCATTTGCCCATGTTTAATGGAGGATTTTTCATGGCGAATTGTTTGAGTTCCTGGTACATTCTGCATACTAATATTTTCTCAGAGAAAGAGTTTGCAAATATGTTCTCCATTTCTGTAGGATGTCTTTTCAGTCTGTTGATTTTTTTTCTTTTACAGTGCAAAAGCTTTAATCCTGTATGTCTACATTTGCTTTTGTTGACTATGATTTTGAGGTATTATTCATGAAATCCTTTCCAGAGCAATGGCCCTGAAGCCTTTCCTCTATGTTTTCTTTCAATATTTTCATAATGTCTGGTCTTGCCTAAAGGTTTTCATGTATTTTTGAGTTGACATTTTTATAATGTGAAAGACAGAAAACTAGTTTCATTCCTCCCCATGAGGAGATCCAGTTTTCCAAGCACCATTATTGAAGAGAGTGTCATTTTCCCAGTGAATGTTCTTGGCACCATTGTCAAAAATCAGTTGCTGTAAATAAGTGAATTTCATTTTGCATTTTATATTCTGTTCCATTTGTCTATGTGTCTGCTTTTACACCAATCTTATTCTGTTTGGTTATTATAGCATTGTTATACATTTTGAAATCTGGTAGTGTAATGCCTCTAGCTTTGTTCATTTTGCTCAGGATTGTTTTGGCTACTTGGAATGCTTTTTGATTTCATACAAAATTTGATTTTCTGTTACTATGAAAAATGTCACTGGCATTTTGTTGGGAATTGCATTGAATTTATAGATTACTTTGAGCAGTATGGTCATCTTAATAATATTAATTCTTCCAGTCCATGAATATGGTATGTGTTTTTATTCTTTGCGTGTCCTCTTCGATTTATTTCATCACAGTTCTATAGTTTTCCTTGTAGAGATATCTAATGTCCTTCATTAAATTTATTCTTGGGTATTTAATTTTGGGATAACTGTTATAAATGGGACTTTTATTTCTTTTTCTACTACTTTGTGATTGGTGTTAGAAATGCTACTGATTTGATTAAGTCAATTTTGTATCCTGCAAGTTTAGTGAATTTGTTTATTAGTTCTAAGAATTTTTTGGAGGGGTTTTTAGTTTTTCTATATATAAAAATCATGCTGTCTGCAAAGAGAAACACATTGGCCTTCCTCCTTTTCAATTTGGATGCCCTTTCTTTCTCTTTACTAATTGCTCTGGCTAGGACTTGCAGTATGACATTGTATAAGAGTAATGTGAGTGGGCATCCTTGCATTGTTCCAGTCCTAAGAAGAAAGATGTCCACCTGTTCCCCATTCAATATGATGTTAGCTGTGGGATTGTCATATAGGTCTTTTTTTTATGTTGAAGTTCAATCCTTCAATACTTAATTTTTGAGAGCTTTTATTATGAACAGATATTGAATTTCATCAAATGATTTTCCTGTGTCTACTGAGATGATTACATGGTTTGTAGCCTTCATAATATTGATGTTATTGATTTACATAAAATGAAATATTCTCGTATCCCTGGTAAATTCCACTTCAGTGGTTCTCAACCTTCCTAATGCCACGACCCTTTAATAGAGCTCCTCATGTTGTGGTGACCCCCAACCATAAAATTATTTTCATTTACATAAATAAAATTACGTATTTTTGTAAATGAAAATAATTTTATGGTTGGGGGGTGCACCACAACATGAGGAGCTCTATTAAAGGGTCACATCATTAGAAAGGTTGAGAACCATTGCACTAGATCATACTATATACTTTTGACGTACTTTTGGATTTGATTTGCTAGTGTTAAGAATGTTTACATATATATTCATTATGAATATTGGCCTGCAATGTTCTTTTCTGGCTGTGTCTTTATCTGATTTTGGTATCAGCATTGTGCTGGCCTTATAGAAGGAGTGGGGAAGTGTACCCTCCCCTGCAATTCTTTTTGAATACGTTAGGAAGCATTGGTATTAATTATTCTTCTAAAGTTTGATAGAAATCAGCAGTAAAGTCACCCAGCCTGTTTTTTGTTTTTTTGGTTGGAAGACATTTTCTTATTGATTCAATCTTGTTACTCATTGGTCTCATTGGTTGGTCTGTTCAGGTATTCCTTCTTAGGTCAATATTGGTAGGTTGTAAGTATCCAAACATTTGTTGATTTCCACCAGGATTTTCAATTTCTTGGAATATAATCATCTTCCTTGTCTTTCTGCAGTGTCTGTTGTGATGCCACTTAAAAATTTGTGATTTTATTCATTTGGATCTTCTCTTTTTCTGTCTAATGGTTTGTAGATTTTATCTTTTAAAAGAAAACCAAGGGCTGCGCCTGTGGCTCAAAGGGGTAGGGTGCTGGCCCCATATGCCAAAGGTGGCAGGTTCAAACCCAGTCCTGGCCAAAAACTGCAAAAAAAGGAAAGAAAACCAACTATTTTTGTGGATAATTTTTAGTATTTTTGGTATTTTCTGATTTTTGCTGTTTATTTCTACTAATTTTAAGTTTAGTAGAGTTTACTTTTCCTGGCTTTCCTAATTCCTTAATGTACATTATTATGTTGTTTATTTGATATCTTTCTACTTTTTTGATATAGGCATTTATTGCTATAAACTCCTTTTTTTGTTTTTTGAGACAGAGTCTTACTATGTCACCCTTGGTAGAGTGCTGTGGTATCACAGTTCACACCAACCTCAAACTCTTGGGCTTAAGCGATTCTCTTGCCATAGCATCCCAAGTAGATAAGACTACAGGCGCCCACCACAACAACTGCCTATTTTTTGGTTGTAGTTGTCATTGTTGTTTGGTAGGCCCAGGCTGATTTCAAACCCTCCAGCTCTGGTGTATGTGGCAGGCGCCAAGCCATATAAACTTGCTTCTTAATGTTGATTTTGCTCTATCCCATAGCTTTTGTGTATTGTGTTTCTATTTTAATTTGCTACAAGGAATTTTCATATTTCCTTCTTAACTTCTTCCTTGACTCATTCATCATTCAGGACCATGTTGTATAATTTCCATGTATTTGTACAATTTCAAATGTTTTCCTTATTATTCATTTTTAGTTTAATTCTCTTGTAGTTAAGAAAGATACTTGATACGATTTTTGAGTCTTGCTTTGTGAGCTAACATGTGATCCATCTTGGCAAATGTTCCATGTGCTAATGAGGACAATGTGTATTCTGCAGCTTTTCAATGACATGATCTCTAGATATCTATTAGCCCTATTTGATCCTTGGTACAGTTTAAATTTAATGTCTTTTTACTGATTTTCCATGTAGATGATCTGTTCAATGCTGAGAGTAGGATGTCAAAGTCTCTGACTATTATTATATGAAGGTTTATATCTTCCTTTAGATCTAATAATATTTGCTTTATCTTTCTGAGTGCTTTGGTATTGGGTACATAACACATATATGTTCGTAAATGTTATTTTGTCTTTTTAATTGATCTCTGTATTACTATATAATGGTCTTTTCGTATCTTCTTATAGTTTTTGATTCTTAAGTCTATTTTATATGATTTAGAGATAGCTATTCCTACTTGCTTATGGTTCCCAGTTGAATAGAATTTTTTTTTCCTTTCCTTCATTTTCAGTCTGTGTGTCTTTACAAGTGAAGTCAGATTTCTTTTTTTTGTAGGCAGCATATAATTGGGTTGTGTGTTCTTATCCATTTGCCAACCTCTATTTTTTAATTGGGTAATTCAATGTTTTCATTCAAGGTTATCATTGATATGTGAGGATTTACTTCTGTCATTTTATCAATTCTTTTCTGGTTGTTCTGTTACATTCTTTGTCCTTTCTTTCTCTTTTATTACTTTTCTTGCAGTTTGGTGGGTTTTTTATAGTGCCACTGTTTGATTCTTTTCTCTTTCTCCTTTGTGTTACATGTTCTACCTGTGAGTTTTATAATTTTGTTTGTTTTCATGATGTTAGTTGTCATCTTTTCACATTAAGATGTAGGACTCCCTTAAGCATTTCTTGTAAGGCTGGTCTAGTAGTAATAAATTTCCTAAGTTTTTGCTTGTCTGGGAAAGATTTCACTTCTCCTTTATTTCTGAAGAATAGCTCTGCTGGGTTTAGCCCTCTTCACCGGCCTTTTTGTTTTTTCTTTTCAACACTTTAAGTATATCATCCCACTCTTTCTTGGCCTATAAGGTTTCTACTGAGAAATCTACTGTTAGTTTACTAAGAATTCCTTATATGTAAGTTGACACTTTGGGTGTTTTTGGAATTCTCTGTCTGGCTTTTCACAATTTAACTATAACATGCCTCATAGATGACCCATTTGGATTGAATGTATTTGGGGATCTTTGAACTTTCTGAATCTGGGTAATCATTGTTCTTTTGTATTTCCCTGGGTTTCCTTAAGGTTATTATTTGAATTTCTTTACTGGCATTCATATATTTCTGGGTTTTGTGGTCTATTTTTGGAGATATTTTGTGTTCCTTTGGAGATGTTACATTTTCTCACTTTTTATGATTGCAGTGTCACTACGTTGATACCCAAACAGCTGGTAGAACTATTGATGTCTTCAATTTTATGGAGTAGGTTTTATAAGAAAAGGCTTATTCCTTTAGAAACATAGGTTCTGGAGTATCAGTGAGGTGAGGTGTACTGGCTTTGATTCTGGGTAGACACAATAGTGTAGTGTCTATATAGCTATCATCAGCTATAATCCACGTTAGTGATGTTTCTCTCCATGGCCTATGCTGTGAGACTTTGTGGTGGAGGGAGCACATGTTTTCCAAAAGTAGGCTCACCAGGCTATTTTTCTAGTTTTGAGAAGCACAGGCAATTAATGACTCAATAGACCTGAGTGTGGCTGCAATACCATATAGGACCAGTCATAGCCATTTTTGGTCTTAGACTCTAATCACCCAGCATTTTAGCATTTCAGCCACCTTTATGGGCTTTGTAGAATGATAGCAGAGCCCCAAGACTCAAGAAGTACAATGACTACTGGTGGCCAGACCAGGATGCACTCCAGTTCTGGACTACGACTCTGGTTTCAAGATTGGGTCATAGGCAAGTGTGAAGAGTATGCAATGTATGCTCTTTATCTGGAGCCCGGAAGCTACATGAATTTAAAGAAGCTCCCCAAACTTGGCTCAGGGCTTACAAGAACTGGGGGATTCTCCTGTAACAAGAACTTCCAGTACATACAGTGACAAAAAGGGCTGGTCAAAGTATTCTGTTTATCTTTTTCCCACATGGGTAAATTGCTCCAGGTGACAAGCCATTCCTTGTGACAGAAAAAGGGCAAATTGAGGCAGGTTGCCACATTCCCTTATCTATGAGGCATTTTTGGCCTTCTGAATACCACCATGACCTTGCTTGACTCTAGCACTCTCCCTCTGATGCTCCAGTCAAATTTTAGTTATTTATTCTTTGCTTCGGTCTTCTCTTATAAAAAGAATGAGTGCAATGTGTCTCTGTCAGCCATCTTGCTAATGTCCCTCTCAGTCTCTTATAATTATCATGTCCATCCCCAGCCTAATACAATATAATTCTTTTCTCTTGGGGAAAAAGATTATATAATTAAAATAGATTCTAAAAGCATTTTAGAAATACTCCATGATGACAATATAAATGTAGGAATATACAAATATAAACATTTTTCATGACATATAGATATTCCATCATTGCCATTCCAGAAAAACAAATCGTCTGTTCTAAATAATTCCCTTGTCCTTGTACAGTGAACATGTTTCTCTTTTTTAATTTCTCAGAGTTTATTCAATACATTTCCATGTCTTTTCCAATTCTCAATGCATATTTAATAACTTCAAATTTTAAAATCAATGTCATGCCTCCTTATCTCTGAAAACTTTTTCAATATCACTCTAGATAGGCGTCAAAATAGTCTTTATTTCTTAATACCTTTTGGTATACTTCACATGGTACTAGAGTTATTCTTTAATTTCTTCACAGATTCAACAAATATTCTGAGTCTTTACTCTGTGCTTAGAATTGTGCCAAGATTCTGTAATGAACATTCCATAGTTACTGACCTTAAAGAGCTTATATTATGTATAATTTCCTAAGTAACTTGAATTCCACTTTGAATATTCCATTTTAAAAAATACATAAAATTAAAGAAAGTTAACTTTTCTTAGTACTGCTAATAGCATAGCTTTTGCTACATTTCACATTAGAAAAAATAGGGAGCAAACACTGAATGGAAATTATTTAATTCCTCAAAATAAAAAATCTTTACTTCCATGCTTTTTTGGGAAAAACAAAGAACATTTATATTTATTTTTCTTATTATATTACAAATGAAGTTTTCATACATTCAGTGAAGGTCTGCTGTGATGGAATTTTTAACCACTGGATTCAGAATATAGCAATAATGACCCTTTTCTCACTCCTCTCCAAAGCTGATTGAGTGGGTAGAAGGTGAGGGAGGGGGCAGGACTTATGTACATGACAGATAATTGGTAGAAAGGGTCAATGTCACTGGCAAAGTCTCTGTTTTTATTCTTTCCAGGAAGGAAAGAAAGAGAAAGCAGTGATGAATGTGATAGTTTGGTTTTTTCGTACTCAGGGTGACTATATAATTAGATTTTTCCTAAATGGTTTCACTTATATTTCTTATACCAGGACAACCCTTAGTCATGTTCCATTTTGCTCTGTTGATAAAGGGGAATATTAAGTTGATTAACAAAACTAGATAGGTTTTGAAATTTATTCAGTTTAGTACCTAAAAATGTTGAATAGCTTTTCAAAGAAACTATTTCTAAATCAAAATGAAACATTTGTAAGGACAAATTATGTGTGGCAATTCCTACCAGTCATTTAATAGAGAAATAGGTGAAAGCCATGAAAATGCCAAGCCAATAATACACTAGCTCAATTCTATCTTATCTTAGTAGAGGTCTAGTCTTCTGCAATCCATAGTGCCAGCCCAAGACACTGAGAAAAGTGGATGAGTGTTACACAGGAAAGTAAAAGTAGAGTCTTAGGACCTATTGACATTAATTATGGCCATAACAAAAATATTTGAGAACAGTCACATTTGTTCACTGTCAGGAAAAAAAAATGTTTCTTGTTGACAATACTATTATAATGGAACCAGCACTTCATTATTTAACTGTAGAAATAGATATCAAAATTGACAACCAATTCTAGGTTCTGTTGAATAAAAGTCAAATCTTTAAAGTTCACTGATTTATTTAACTTTAGAATCTAGTATATGACTACTTACACAATTTCCTCTAAACAGCATTTACTAGGCTATGCTGTGTAAGAAATAATCTCAAAATTTCAGTGGCTTAAAACAACAAATGTTTATTTCTTGCTTGACTTTTATATAAATTACATTTGACTATAACTCTGCTCCAGGCCAGAGGCCAGGTATGTGATGTACCTATTCTTTTTGGAGAGAAATCAGAGGTCAAACTTAACTACAAAATCACAAGTCAAACTCAGATGAGAGATATCTCATCTGTCAAATATCCTTAGCCAAAATAAGTCACACAACTAAGCCCACCATGAGTGGGGTAGAAAATTTTAACCCTACTTACCATAAGAGGAAGGAAGAAGAATATTTCTCAACAATGACAAAATATATTACAACCATTCTCAGTCATCACTTCAGTACTTTTGTAATGCCATCTTAAATGGATGGTCTGCCTAATCCTTTTATTGCCAAACTTTTCCATCTTTCAAGGTTAAACTTGAATCAAATGACTCAACCATTAATCCTTTCCTAATGGTTCCTGCCCACCATTTTTTCACTTTTCCTGTTCTTCTGCACATTTATATTTATCACCTGTTCAGACATAAAACTACAGCTGGTATCATAACAAATTTCTTTCATGTCCTTATGCTTTATTTGGAGGACATGAACTATAACCTCTTTGGCAAGATATGTACTATAAACATATAAGGTACACCATAAATACTGTTGAATAAGTTATTTGGTAATGTTTTACCCCCTTTAATTGAGCATAGATTTTGAAGAACAAAAGACCAAATATTGAAGCTACTTTTTTACTACTATTTTAATATTTATATCATTCATTTATCTAACCATAATTTATTTAAATATATATTTATAACCATATATGATTCACATTTGAAGAGGCTTTTTGTTGACTCAATAATGTTACTATGTGAACATTTACAGCTTGATTTATTGGGAAAAGTATAGGATTTGGAGGCTTGGCTACTGAGTATATGTTTCATTTGGGAAAGTAACAACTTTTTTAAGTTTTATATGTAAAACTTTTTAGAGTAAGAGTTTTGTAGTGATCAAATTCAGAAAAGAGTTACCATGACCAAATTGTGGCTGTTACATTAAAACCACATTAATTAAATTCAACAATCATAAATTTAAAAGTAAAAATAACATGATAAAAGATTTATAACAGGTTTATAAAGCAAAAGGTATAAAAAGGATTTAGCACCCTTTAATGAGTGAGACTCCTTTCCAGCAGCTGGAAAGTATCTTTGTAGACATATTGGTGGGTATTTCTGGGTTATATACCCAAAAGTAAAAATAAGATTTAAACAGAGCTACATTTTAGAAAAACCGGAAACAGTCTAACTTATCTAGCATAATGGTAAGGGGCAGAGTGATGTATAACCCTGGTGCTGCTAAGGGTCTACCTAAGTAAAGCTTCAGTCCTTTCTTTTAAGACATTTTTTTTCTCCTTTTGAAGCCTTCTTCATTATTCAGGGACTTGAGGAAAATTGTTGATATAGTTCCTCCTGTGAAATTACTACTATTTCTGATTTTTAAAACACTATGGATGGTCCTAGAGTATCCAGCAGTCCCATGTCCAGATGTGTGTCTTGGGTGTATTCTGGTCAGTGTCTTCACTGTCTCTTCAGTGATGCTGGACTTAACAGCATCACTTGTGTTCTTATGAACACATAAGAGTTTCATCCTACTAAAGCCAAAGCAACAAGTACCGGGGCACTGCTAAATTTTATTGCTCATCACTTCCCATTCAGCAGTGGGGATAGGAGTACCCTAGTATCTGGGGTTAAATTATTCCTACTTATTCTACTTATTGAAGGTCTTTTTCCACATACAAATTCAAAATAAAATTCTGTTACACCAAGGCTGAACAACGAGGTAAAAACTTAAGTATCATAACTGAGAGTAAATGTGGTAATAAATAACATTATTCATAGCAGCGAATGAAAGTATATTTAAAGATTGTATAAAATTCTAGCTAACTTTTCAACATCAATATTAAATCTACATTTATATTAATTTTAGAATAATTTAAATCTACAATTATATTAATTTTAGTAATCTTTCAAATTGCTAAAATAATTTTTTACCAAAAGAGATTTTATTAATGTATATTTTCCTCATCAAATTTGAAATTCATTTCAAATCTTATAACTCTCTGGGATAAATATGGGCTTATAAAGGAAATCTTTCTTGGTTTACTATTCCTTCTTCCAACATATACTCATTGAATGGTTACATACCTTAAGTATAGTAGTTTCCTATTGTTACTATAAAATAGATTAACATAAAGTTAGTGGCTCAAAAACAACATAAATATACAGCCTAACTATAGGCTAACGAAAGTGTTCTGTGCTTGTGTCAAGGAGGGTGGGTTAAACCATGATGTTGAAGTAGGTTAGGTGTATGACTTATGAACTTTGAACTTATGAACTTTTGACTTATGAAATTTTCAACTTAGAATGTGTTTTTCAAGATGTAACTCCATCACAAATAAAGTAGGATCTGTAATCTCTTATAGTTCTGCAGATCAGCCCTCATGTCAAACATGAGTAGGATGGTTCCTTCTAATAGCTTCAAGGGAGACCCTATTCCTTGTCTTTCCTGCTGGTATTCTTTGGCTTCTGCTGTGTCACCATTTGGGGGCTTCGTTAGTTATATTACCGTCACCTTTATGATAGGTTTCTGCCTCAATCTTAGATGAGTATTTGTGATTGCATTTAAAGCTCTGAAGAGACAGAATAAACTAGAGTGTTTTTTCCTCTCTCATACAGCCAACACAGAATACTTCACCTCTAGTCTCCAAAATGTGTGGAGATATCTCCCCACTAGCAACTTGTAGGGTACAAAGTCCCTTACCCCTCTAAGATTCACTGAAAAATCACTGACACCAGGCAGATTGAGTTAGGAGGAAGATGACATAAATTTATTTTAAATTGTCCACATGGAAACCCTCAGGATAAAGACTCAACTCCTCAAAAAGGTACAGAGGATGTGACCTGTGTTTTTAACCAACCAGATACAAACTGCAGTTCCCATCCCACTCTTTGTGTTTGATTTATTTGCTGAAGCAGCTCACAGGATTTAGGGAAACATGCTACTTATACTTGCCTACTTATTATACTTATACTTGCCTACTTATTATAAAGAATATTACAACCAGATGGAAGAGACACTTACAGAAGTGTGTGAGAGAAGGGATTGGGAGCTCCCACATCTTCTCTAGTCAAACCACCTTTAAGGACCTTCATGCGTTCAGATATATAAAAGCCCCTCAAACCTTGCCCTTGGAGTTTTAATGGAGACCTCACTACACAGGCATGATTGATTATATCGTTGGCAACTGGTTGATCAACTCAAGATTCAACTCCTCTTCCCCCCTCAAAAGTCAGGGAAAAGGGCAGAAAGTCCCAATCCTTTAATCATACTTTGGTCTTTCTGGTAGCAACCTGCATACTAAAAGTACTTAGGAGCTCCCAGCCACCAGTCCTCTCATTAACAAACCAAAAACACTTACCATTCTAGACATTCCAAGACTTTTACGAGTTATGTGACAGGAGGTGGGCACAGAGACTATATATATGTGTATAGAACATGGGCATATATGGGGGCCAGTGTTCTGCATTAAGTACTAAGTGTTCCACACTAAGTATTATTCCATCTGCTTATGAAGAGCTGAGAGCAATATAAACTCTGCTTCCATTTAATTTGCATTCTCATATTTTTAGTTTTAAACAGTTATCTCTTGAGGTCACTCAGACCATAAGAATACCAGGAGGAGGTGAGGATGAGCCTAGGAGAAACAGTAAGTAAACCAGGCCCTGAAAGCACGCAGAAGGTAGACAAATTCAGCCTGGTATGGGAATCCACATCAGTAATTAAAACCTTGAAATAGGAAAGAGCCTAAGACAGGAGCAGGGAACAGAGTCAATTTAGACACAAAGAACCAGAAACAAGACCTTGAAAGAGAAGAAACTGCTGTACCAGGCAGCCAATCTTCTCCTTCCTTTCCCACCAGAACAGACGTAAATCCCAGGAACAATGGAGGCAAGTATTGAATCAACATGTTGAAATGGTGATTGTGAGGTGAGAAATTAAAAAAAACCAACTATACCAATTCATGTATAAACTTGTAGACTATCAAAGATCTATAGACCTTCCTTTAAAAAATTCTCCAAATTTACTCAAATTATTATTTTCTTCTTGAATCAATAATAAAATTCTATTATTTGTTTTAGACCTATGGGAAATACTATTCACTTGGTTCAATACTCTCTAAAGATGATTCTATTTAGAACTTGATAAAAGTATATAATCCCTTCTCTTCTATCTCTCTGCCTTTGAGGAGCTTTTGATACTCACATTACATCTCATTGATTCCTATATGACTTGAACTCTTAGTGTTTTATGAGTATCCCATCTTTGTTTTCTATTTGTGAATACAGATCAGTCATATTAACTTTCCTGATGTGAGCAGTTAGCATCTGTCTAACAATGAGAGTACAAGCTTCATGTGTGAGCCATAAAAACTTCAAACTGATGGAAGGTACCTGTCTATTCAAAATTGACAATTTGCCACTTTCCCCCCAATCCCAAAGCACATGCCTAAATAGTTTTGTAGATAGCAACATTCTACATCATGTAAGCAAACTTGTAAAATTTGGTATATCATCTTATTCATTCTGTTCCCTATTATAACTTTGTGACTCAACCAGAATTTGCGAATATAGAGCCAGTCATTGTTCAAGTTAATAGATTGTTCTCATTATTCAGCACCACTATCAATTACTACCAAGCCCCATGATAATTAAATTACTTGCAGACACACTCTTGGGAGAAGATGAACATTGGCACACAACAGAGAAGAATTAACAGAGGACAATCTACAGTGGGGGGAACCATGAGGGTGTGTATGTTTACAGGTTCATGTGAATGTATGCCTGCATATGTGTGAACGTGTGTTTGTGTACGTTTATAAAAGTCAATTCTGGAGAAATTCATTTCTAACATAAAAGAAATTGATTTCCAGTTATAAAATGTAAAGTATTCCAAAGAGAAAATGACTGCTAAGTAACCTCAGAAAATACCCCCAAATTGCCCCTTTCTTGCTTTCTGTTTTCACTTTGGTTCTCTCTCACCCTGTATTAGCACCTTACAACACAAACAAAGTTAAAATAGCTAGGGCACCAGGAAGGTACAATTTCATCTGATGATTTTCCTTTTTCCTCTGCTCCACAGTCAGCTAAATAATACATACAACCTTTCATTTTTTATGAAAAGCAACAGCTGGCAAATTGTTAAACTGTTTGGAAAATTCTGGCAAAGTAATGTTAGTTTAAGATAATGCTAACTGACATAAACTTGTCACATTAGACAGATTGAAAAGATTATAGGAAATGTAAGAAAAGAAATTAAAAAGGTGACTGCGTCATAGTAAGATCTCACTCTGGGGTTAGGCTATAGACAGTATACCTGAAACCACAGCCATGAAAAAGACAGGGATGCCATTAAAAAGACAGAAGAATACACCTAAATGGACTCATGCCAATGCACCCCTAACTATGGAACACCATTCTATAGAACACTAGAATATATAGTTACAAAAGACTGAATGCAATTATTACCTGTTTTTCTAGTCACAATTTGAAATGTCAATCTGTATAGATTCCAAAGCAAACATAGCTTAGAGTATGTTTTTTCAATGTATTTTTTTTTCAATGTATTTGCCTCATTTTTCCTTTGAGTTTTTCCCACCAATAAATAACAAATAGCTTTTTCTTTCATTATATGGGTCTTTGTGTGTGCATGTTGCCTGATAACCAGAAAACACTAATAAATACCACTGCTGTTTTGAGACATACAAAGAAAAGGGCTTTATGAAATTTTCTTCATGTGTATTATACTGCTTAAATATGTTAATACTAAAATATTAACTTATCAGAATTTAATGAAGTTAAAGTCAATAGCAGTTTTCAGTTAAGCAGGAAATTCATAAAACATTAATTCCTTCGAAAACAGAATTCTTATTTTTTGTTTACTCAAATAAAATTGATATAATCCTTTGAGAGAAAATCATGTAGAAACTGGAAAATGAACCCAATATATTAATACCAAAGTGTAAATATCAAACTCTTAAATGTACGTTTGCAATAAGTAAATCTAAATTGCTCTTACTAAGTGGCGATTTACATGATCATGCGAATATACTTTTTGCCTCATCCAGAGTCTCTTTCTGTCTGTCTCTTTGACTTCCATTCTGTCTGTCTTTCTTCCCCACACCCCCTCATGTGTATGCACACACTTCTTTATTCCAAACATTTCCTGATTTAAACGTGTTTAACTCTGGATTTAAACTGAGTCAACGATAGATTATCTCCTTTCCCTGCCCCTTTATGCCTTTGACTTGGAGTTGATCTAAGATTTGGAAAGCTTGCCATTATCATCATTTTAAGAGAGGGGACCCAGTTTATCCTAGAAATAATCTGTACGAACAGGAAGTAAACCCTTGTCATATGCTGAACTTGCCAGAGCCTTGATCTTGGACTTTCCAGCCTCCAGGACTATGGGAAATAAATTTGTGTTTCTTATGAGCCACTCGGTTTAAGGCATTTTGCTACAGCAACCTGAATGGTGTAAGGCAACATTCTTTTAAATGGTGGAGTTTTATAGTTTCTTTTATATCTGATAACAGCAAGACCTGTCAAATATTTTTCTTCCCATTATCTCTTTTCAAAAATTAATTGTTATTCTTTATGCTTTTCTCCTTAGATGCCAACTTCCATAATACCCCATGGTATGTTCATTGGGTGTTATTAAATTTATAAATTAAATTTTAATCCACTCAAAGAAGGATAAATATATTTTTCCTAACTAAAAACATAGTATGTATTTTCATTTATTCAGGGTTTTGATGTTTATGTTTTTCTAATACACAATGTAGATGCTTTCCATATTTTGCCATTAGTTGTTTTCTATACAGTTTAAGGATATCCCCTCCAGATAAAATTTTTCAGTACTTTAAGTGAATGAAAACTCTATTTTTATTTACAAGGCATCAGATATACTCTAGATATTACTTGTGGATTGTTTTGTTTTAAATAAATGGTAGGAGTGAAGTCATCCGATTTATTTACAGCTTATAAAAGCTGTTTTTCTCACTGGACGGCTTATATGAATTTCTGCAAATCAGCACCAAGGACAGAGCTCCTCACTAGCTGATGAACGAACGACTTAGGGACTCACCCAAAGATCTGTAAGCCAAGATCAAGTGTATGATTCTCTGTTCTGCTGGGACATATTTGACCTGTTACACCAATGAGTTTCACTGAGTGTGAATTCTGACTCCATCTCTTAATATCAGGGTAATTGGGGATATATTAACTTTTTTCTACTCTCTTCAAGTGAAGTGGAAGAAATGACACATAAAACCAAACCATCATTTTATTTCATTTTCACAGCGGTTTTATGTATCATCCCCATAACACAGATTCCAAATAAAAAGTAATTGAGTCTTAAAACCCTGGGAAAAACAAATTAATCATAAATAAATGTTTCATGTATTTGTCTCTTATTTCTGAGGCATGGGGGTCATCAGAGCTTCCCAGGTCAACTATAAATGAAGTTAGAATAGGGATCACTTTGGGTGTTATGGAAATCATATTCCACCGGAAGAAATGCATATGAGGCATAAAGGGAAAGCAAACAGAAGCAGCCTCCAAGAGCAGGGAGAACGCAGGCTACAGGAACAAGGGCTGGGGGGAAAGGGGGAAGAGCCTCAGATGGAAATGCCATCCTGAGGCTACCTCAATCAGGCAATGGGAGTTATAAGCAAACATCGTGTGGGAGACAGTGTGGAGCATAATACCCCACCGTAGTTAGTCACCGACCAGGAACAGCCCCGGGAAGCCTGGCCTCAGTGCACTGGCAGATCCAGAGGCAGCAGGTGGGGCTGTCAATGTGCTCCTCAAAGCAACTGAGTGGCACATTTCCACAGCTGTCTGTATATTGATATATGAGTTTCTCAGAGATGCTCTGGAATCTGAGGCTCTTCCCACGCAGTCCTCCTTCTGCCGCACCCCCCTTACCAGGAGTCAGAGCAGCATACAGCCTGAGGATCTCCCTACCTGCTCTGACTCCCTTCCCTTTATCTTTCCTTTTTTTTTCTTTTTTTTTTTATTAAATGATACCTGTTTACATTAATGCAAACATGGGGTACAGTGTAGTGTCTTCACACACATTTTGACATACTTTCATCAAGCTGGTTCACATAAATTTCATGTTATTTGCATAGTCATTGTGTCAAAACCTTAACATCCTAGTTCTAGAAAGGTTCGCTTGTACCCTTGTTAGACAGAGAAAAAGTATCCAATGTACACAGCCCTTTTATGAAACTAATATATACTTTGCATATGGAAGAAACCGGAAAGATCACCTGTTTGCAGTTTTTAAAAAATAGGTTGTTAGTGAACCTAGTTGTGTTTGCTCTTCTTAAAATGATCAGTGATACGGAAATTAAACATATTATCATACCTACATCGTTGGGCTGAAATCTCGAGAAAATACACGTGAAATGACTTTTCCCCGTTCGTCAATGTTGACAATGTACAGTATCTCCTATCACCCCTACGTGAAATGATAAATTCCGTGTGCTCTTTCTTAATGCCGTCGTCTCTAGATCGCCTAATTCGCGTTGATATATGTGGAATTTAAATATTTCCGTTAAATAACGTATTTTCTCCTTCACCTTACACTCGACAGTCATATTTAAAACAATTATTCTGAATAAACGTTGTTTCCTTTCTATCTTCTGTGCCATTTCATCGACATCGTCCCATTTCTTTATTACTTATAGGCCTTTCATTCAGCTGGGGAAATTCTTTGAGTATTTTTTTTTTAAGTGAAGGGCACAGGGGCGGGATATTTTCCAAGTATTTTTCATATTTCAAAATCTTCAACATTATCTCTGGAATGATAGCTTGAGAGAACGTAAAACTGTGTTTTCAGTTAAAAATAGCCTTTTCTTATTAGTGTACATACACAGCGAAAATCAGAAAATAGAGATTAGTAAAAGTGAGACCATAAACCCGACACTCAGACAGAGATGACCACAGTTCACAGCCTGGACGATATCCTCCCGCAACGATTTCTACACACACAGATGTATAAGTATTTTTATCACAGTAAGGTCATATTGTATTCATTGTTTTTTAGAACATGTTCTTATTCAATGAACAAATGTCCACCTTTCCGTGGCATTAAATTGGAAGGCCACTTAATGCCCAAAGTGTACTCAAATTTCTCTAGTTGCTCTTTACGGATGGTTTGTCCCAAACAGGTGCAACCCAGGTGGCTACTCCATGAAATTGTCTCTAATCTAGAACAGGACTCTTTCTGGCATGGCGTTGCTTAGTGGATGGCGATAAAGGCCCCAACTTCTGGAATTGTCTGCTTGCCTCTTTCTGTATCATTATTGCGGGGAAATAAAAAATTATCTTTCTCTGAATCTCTGTAAATGTTTCTGCCAAGTCTTCTGTTATTTAGTGGCTGAAGAAAATTCAAATAGCAACTTTATTTCTCCCTCAGCTTCCTAGATTGTTCGTCTATCATTGAAGTCAAAAAATGTCATAAGGCACTAGCTTCATTAATTGTGACTGGTACTCAGGTGCTGGGTAAAATTTAATGTAAATCTAGCGTTTTTACTGAGCTCAACGACTTTTATTTCTGGTCTCCTATGCTATTTACTTCCAGAATTTCTGCTGTATGTGATTTGAAATCTCTTGGACTTGCCTCCTGAATTTGTCTCCTTAGTCATTTTCTTTTTTTTTTTTTAATTGAATGGTAACTATGTACATTAATGCACTTCTGGGGTACAGTGTGGTGTTTTCACTTACATTTTGAAACATTTCATCAAACTGGTTAACATAGCCTTCGTGTCATTTACCTAGTTATTGTGCCAAAACGTTCACATTCCACTCCTAGAAAGATTCACTTGTACCCTTGTAAGACAAACCACAGAAGTGATCCCTCCAATCCTCCTCCCTCCACCCATTTCCCCATTCCCTCTCCCTCCCCCTCCCCGTATTCTGAGGCTATTATTAGGTTATAGCTTTCATATGAAAGGTATAAATTAGTTTCATAATAGGGGTGTGTACACTGGATACTTTTTCTTCCATTCCTGTGATACTTTGCTCAGAAGAACATTTTCCAGCTCCATCCATGTGAACATGAAGGACGTAAAGTCTCCATCTTTCTTTATGGCTGCATAGTATTCCATGGTGTACATATACCACAGTTTATTGATCCATTCGTGGATCATTGGGCACAAAATCCCAAAACCAGAGATGCTGGCATGGATGTGGAGAAAAGGGAACGCTCCTACACTGCTGGTGGGAATGTAAACTAATACATTCCTTTTGGAAAGACATCTGGAGAACACTTAGAGAACTAAAAATAGACCTGCCATTTGACCCTGCAATTCCTTTATTAGGTATATTCCCAGACGACCAAAAATCCCATTACAACAAAGACATTTGTATCAGAATGTTTATTGCAGCCCAATTCATAATTGCCAGGTCATGGAAGAAGCCCTTAGTCATTTTCACCCCTTCATTCCTTTTATCTGAGTCAGAAGCCTCATCATCTGAGCCACACATCTGGGAACAAACAGGAGGGTGAGAGTCTCAGTGTTAGCACGCTACT
>CAUYTI010030967.1:0-10327 GCA_963575145.1 Galago senegalensis | reverse complement strand
TGTCACAGCTCACAGCAATCTCCAACTCCTGGGCTCAAGCGAGTCTCCTGCCTCAGCCTACCAAGTAGCTGGGACCACAGGTGCCCACCACAACGCCTGGCTATTTTTTGGTTGCAGCCCTCGTTGTTTGGAGGGCTGTGCTGGATTTGAACCCTCCACCTTAGGTGTATATGGCTGGCACCTTAGCCATTTGAGCCACAGACTCCAAGCCAAGAATTTGAATTTCTTTTTTTTTTTTTTTTTTTTTTTTTTTAGTCAGAGCCTCAAGCAGTCCCCCTGGGTAGAGTGCCATGGCGTTACAGCTCACAGCAACCTCCAACTCCTGGGCTCAAGCGAGTCTCCTGCCTCCGCCTCCCAAGTAGCTGGGACCACAGGCGCCTGCCACAACGCCCGGCTATTTTTTGGTTGCAGCCATCATTGTTGTTTGGCAGGTCCAGGCTGGGGATTCGAACCCGCCACGTTAGGTGTACGTGGCTGGCGCCCTAGCCGTTTGAGCTATAGGCTCCGAGCCAGAATTTGAATTTCTAACAAGTTTCCAGATGATGCCCAGTGCTTTTGGTCTACTTTGAGAACCATTAAATGAGGCTGTGCTACCCAAAGAAACAAAAAAAAAATTCTCAGCTTCAAGCAATAAAGTTAACTTCTCCCTCATTTAGCATGCCCATAGTGGGTCAGCATAGGGGACCCAGGCCAATATAGGGTCTATTTTAACTCATTATTTCCATGTCCACAGGCAGGGGGCAGGTGCAAGCATGTCAAACCACTTGTTGGGTCTTAAAACACCTCACATTTCATTGGCCAAAGTGGTTTACATAACCGAAGCCTGCAGTTAATGGGGTGGGGCAATAACGATTTTCCTGTAAGGAAGAGCAATAAATATTTATCAACTAATACAGTGTACCACTGTCTTTCTTCTGGAACGTGATAGGTACTACAAACAGTTAAGAAATTGTGTAAGCTACTCTTAGGTTTTCTAACTTAAAAAAAATTTAAACAGGAAAGATAGTGTCGGCAAGTATAAATAGAATATTCTTGAAAATGAAGTAGAAGAGATGGGGGATATTTGTATCAAAGGAGAGTTAAATCTTTATTTCAATGGCTTCATGGTGATACCTTTAACTTTTAAGGCATGTTGTTTCATTGGAGAATTTAAAACCAGTTACCCAAATGACACCTGTTCCTGTGTGGAATGCTATGCCCAGTCGGAAAGGAAGAGGTTACCAGAAAATGCCTGGGGCCTATGTCCCAGAAATAGGTTTGTATGCTAAAAATTTGTTATTCTGCTTTTCTTTCCTTATAGCTCTTGTTATTTATCTACATTATGCTTTTATAAAAAGATAATATCATATATCTTATTCTAGGATAGGGTTACTAAATTTTAGCACTACTGATAATGGAATGGATAATACATCATTGTTTCAGAGGGCGGGCTTCCTCCCGAGTGAGTTCTTCAGTTGTTTTCCCCTTCCAGAAGCTCTGGTGCTTTTCATTTTTTCTGTATTCCTTTCTAACTTCTAATAAAGGTCCTATCTTACCACTGGAAAAAAAAATCAGAGGGAGGGCTTCCCGTGATTTTAGGATGCTTAGCAGCATCCCTGGTTTCTATGTACTATACTAGATGCCAGTAGCACCTTCTGCCTAGTTGTGACAACCAAAAGTGTTTTCAGACATTGTCAGTGTACCTTGAGGGAGGGAAGGGCAAGACTGTCCCTGGTTGAGAACCACTGTTCTAGAGGACTTGGTATAAATTTGTGTAAACTTAACCACTCATGTGGGAGCTAAAAAATAATTTGATCTCATGGAGTTAGAGAATAGAAGGATGGTTACCAGAGGCTCAGATGCAGCACTGGGGAATAGAGAGGAGTTGCCTAATGGGTACAAAAACACAGAAGGAGTAAGATCTAGTGTTTGGTAGCACAATAGGGCAACTACAGTTAATAATTTATTGTATATTTCAAAATAACTAGAGTGGATTTGGAATGTTCTTGACACAAAGAAATGGTAATTGTTTGAAGTGATAGATATCTCAGTTACCCTGGTTTGATTATATTACACATTGTATGCTTGTATCAAAATATCACATGTAAATATGTTTAATAACTATATACCTATAAAATTAAAAATAAGATAATTTTAAAAACTTAAGGTGGTATACATTTTAGATTCTAAAGCTGGAGGAGGAAATATTTCTTAAAGAACTAGGAAAATACCTCATAGACACAACCAGAGATATTAACAGGTATAATTTGTTAGAGAACGGTAGTGTAGGTGACTAGATGACTCAGTGTTTTAATGGCTTACACTAAACTGCCTCTACTAAAGATAGTGCTGAGGGTATCCATTTATATAGAAATTATCTCCTTGCTTTGCCTTTCCAAATGGAAGTTCTAGTATATTTTTTAAAAATACCAAAATTCCCATCTTTTGTTTATTTGGCTTATTCCTGAGAAAAATCTGCTGAGTTTAAGGCAGTGTAAGGGGGGGCAGGGTCATTGAACTTTTTGCCTTGGTTGTGAAGCTTATTTGCTACCACTTTGTCTGAAAGCTATGTCAGAGATGGACATGAAGCAGCGGAAGAAGATGTTCAAGAAAGTTCGAGGAAAAGACGTTTATATGACTATGGCTTGCAGCAGGGGAGACGCCTTTCTCCCATCCAGGCTTCAGCACGGTGCGCACTATGGGCATGAACCTCCAATGCGCTACTCACAGGCAACTGGAAACATGCCTAATGAACATTTTCATCCTCAGTATTCATCTCCAAGACAAGGTCGGGGATATGGGATGCCCAGGTAAGACATAATTGACTTCCAAGATAATGTATGTCTCTGTTTAATTCTTAGAAATAATTTCTGGCCAAAATTACAGTGAAATTGAGAAACATCTTAATAGTTTAGATTTCTTTTATAATTTTTTTATCAAATCATAGCTGTGTACATTAATGCAATTATGGGATACAATGTGCTGGTTTTATGTACAATTTGAAATGGTATCTTTTTTTTTTTTGAGACATAGCCTCAAGCTATAGCCCTTGGTAGAGTTCCATGGCATTGCAGCTCACAGCAACCTCCAACTCCTGGGCTTAAGCAATTCTCTTGCATCAGCCTCCCAAGTAGCTGGGACTACAGGTGTCTGCCACAATGCCCAGCTATTTTTTGGTTGTAGTTGTCATTGTTGTTTGGCAGGCCTGGGCTGGATTTGAACCTGCCAGCTCTGGCATACGTGGCTAGCACTTTAGCCGCTTGAGCTACAGGTGCTGAGCCTTGAAATACTTTTGTCAAACTGGTTAACATAGCCTTCACCGCATTTTGTTAGTTATTGTGTTAAGACATTTATACTCTACACTTACACTTAGTAGATTTAACATGTACCCTTGTAAAATGCACCGTAGATGTGGTCCCACCAATTTTATGTCTAAAGAGAACATAAAGGAGGGAACTGATGTATAGTTAAGTTATATTACATGAATTCATTTGCAGATTTGTATTCTCATAGTCTAGGGAAATGTGAAACAAAGAGAAGAACAGTGCTTTTCAGGCTTATCTTATGGCACACTTGAACCTATAGTTAAACTTTCATGACACACTTAAATTATGATGATCAAAAAAAAAGAGTAAGGAAAGAATGTGCTTATTGTGCTTTGAACTTCTTTCAAAAATTATTAATGATTTTTTTTTTCAAGACAGAGTCTCACTTTGTCACCCTTGATAGAGTACTGTGGCATCATCACAGCAACCTCACACTCCTGGGCTTAAGTGATTCTCTTGCCTCAGCCTCTCAAGTGGCTGGGACTACAGGTTCCCGCCACAACAGCTGGCTATTTGTAGAGACGTGGTCTCGCTCTGGCTCAGGTTGGTCTTGAACCTGTGAGCTCAGGCAATTCACCTGCGTTGGCCTCCCAAGTGCTGGGATTATAGGTGGGAACCACTGTGCCCGGCCTAAAAATCACTAATGATCTTTAAAAATTTTTGTGGCACACCTAAGATCCTCTCACAGCACACCCATTGAAAATCACTGTACCTGGCTCGGCGCCTGTGGCTCAAGTGGCTAAGGCACCAGCCACATACACCTAAGGTGGCAGGTTCGAGTCCAGCCCAGGCCTGCCAAACAACAATGATGGCTGCAACCAAAAAATAGCCAGGTGTTGTGGCGGGCGCCTGTGGTCCCAGCTACTTGGGAGGTAGAGGCAGGAGACTTGCTTGAGCCCAGGAGTTGGAGGTTGCTGTGAGCTGTAATGCCACGGCACTCTACCCAGGTGGATAGCTTGAGGTTCTGTCTCAAAAAAGAAAAAGAAAATCACTGTACCTGAAGATAGAATGCTGTCAAGGTGAGTGTCCTTGTCATAATATACAACACTGTGTCCATTAATGGATAGGCCTAATGAAAGGCCTTTCTAGTGATATGTTTTTGGGAAGATGTGTTAATTCTGTTTAAACCATGGAGACTCACCTCTAAGGCATTAGTGAGTAAAGAATTCCGTTTTTATTTCCATTTATTATTAGGGATTCACCTCGTTTTGTAAACAGGAACAACATGGTGGCCCCTAAAGTTGATTTTTACCCTGGCCCAGGTAAAAGATGCTGCCATACCTATGATAATTTCTCCTATAGATCTCGGTAAGTATTATTTTAAAAGAGAAAATGGTTTGCTTACTATAAATAGTTTTTTTTTAAATGTCAACTTTCACATGTTTGAACTTTTATTTAGAAATTAGAAGTAAGTTACTACTATGTTTTATTCATTTTTCTCTTTTTATTCTCCAAACTACTTAAGTTCCTTTAGACGTAGTCACCGCCAGGTGCATTGTATGAATAAGGAATGTCAGTATGGCTTTGCCTCAGATAATGGACAGATGCCCAGGGGCATGGAAGAAACTATTACTTTTTATGAAGTTGAAGAAGGAGATGAGACTGCTTATCCAACTTTTCCTGTGAGTAGGTCAAAGGTTTACTCAAAAAGCTGTTTACTTTTTTCTTTCTTTCTTTCTTTCTTTTTTTTTTTTTTGAAGTAAAGACAGTGTGGATAAACTTTAAATTTTGTGTGAACAACCAAATCTCTTTCTGGAAAATGAGAGAATTTTTCTACCTGTTTTTAGAGAAGGGGGTTAGACAAATAATCTTGCCTGTATTGTATGGGCTAATATTTTCTGCTTTCTTGTTACTTCATATTTTATTCTATAGTACACTTAAAATGTTTAATTACAGGCTTGGTGCCTGTAGCTCAGCGGCTAGCGTGCCAGCCACATACACCAGAGCTGGCAGGTTTAAATCCAGCATGGGCTTGCCAAACAATAATGATAACTACAACCAAAAAATAGCTGGGTGTTGTGGCAGGCGCCTGTAGTCCCCACTACTTGGGAGCCTGAGACAAGAGAATTGCTTAAGCCCAAGAGTTAGAGGTTGCTGTGAGCTGTGACGCCACAGTACTACCAGGGTGACGGCTTGAGACTCTGTGTCAAAAGAAAGAAAAAGTTTAATTACAGAGTTCTTTTGTAATAGCAGTTCACATTGTTAGGTTATTTTTTTTAACCAACTTTCAAATCATTCCTCTAGCATTTTTTCTTTTCTGACTATATAGGGATAACTGCATGTGTATGTCTCTTTGGTACAGAACCATGGTGGTCCTCCTCCTGCTTCGAGATACTGTGTCGCAAGGCGAGGACATAGCTCAGGCAAACAAACTTTGAATTCAGAGGATAATAGCCAGAATGACAGTGGTGAGTTAATTACAGTTAAATATTTTTAAAAAGATGATTCTTGTGGCATTAGTACATTAGGGCTATGAAGTAGACCAAAGATTTAGTTTTGGTTGAAAGACTTACAAGTTCTTGTCTCAGAGCTTGCTCAGTTTTTAAAGATGTCTGGGTATCTCTCAAAAGAATAGACTTCTATTTCAGTAGGCTACTATATTATTTTAAGTTATTTTCAGCTATCTTCTTTTTTTTTTTTTTTTTTTTTGCAGTTTTTGGCCGGGGCTGGGTTTGAACCCACCACCTCCGGCATATGGGGCCAGTGCCTGTCCTTTTGAGCCAGAGGTGCCACCCCAAGTTTAGTGAGTTTTGATTGGGTCAGATATCAGTATGGAAAACGTATTCCTTATTAGTAAGACACTATTCATAGTTGTCCTCATCATTTGTATAACTACTTTAGCCTTTCCATGTGACCAAATTCTTTTTTATAATATAAGATGGCTATGAAATAATGTTTTATTTTTTGAGGCAGAGTCTCACTTTCTCACTTGCTGTGGCATCACAGCTCACAGCAACCTCAGACTCTTGGGCTCAAGTGATGATCTTGTCTCAGCCTCCCAAGTAAGCTGGGACTACAGGCACCTGCCACAACGCCCAGCTGTTTTTAGAGGCAGGGTTTTGCCCTTGCTCAGGCTGGTCTTGAACCTGTGAGCTCAGGCAATCCACCCGCCTCGGCCTCTCAGAGCTGGGATTACAGGCATGAACCACCACACCTGGTCCCTATGAAATAACTTCTTTGCCCTAAAACATCTGCTTGTTCTATGAACATTAATATTTATTGAATTATTTTGTACTAAGTAATTTATACTCCTTACTGTATCCCTGTTAAGAATGTGCTATTCCTATATATGAAGAAATGAGTTTCAAAGGGTAAACGATGTGGCTAAGGTCATATTTTCAGTATATAGCAAAAATATAATTGTTTTATAATAGCTTTGAGATAATAATTTACATACCATAGAATTCACCATTTATAGTTTTTTTTGTTTGTTTTTTTACATTTGGGGTTATATAACCACCACCACAATTAATTTTAGAACATTTTTTATCACCTCAGGCATAAACCTCATGCCCATTAGTAGTTAGTTCCCATATCCCTCAACCTCCCTATCTGTAGTCCTTGGCAGCTACCAATCTGTCTTCTATCTCCCATGTATTTGCCTATTCTGGCAAATTTGGACATTTAACACAAATGGAGTCATATAATATGTGGTTCTTTGTGATTGGCAGAGCTGGATTTTGATCTTGGTTTTATCTGACTCTAAAGCCCATATATACACATACATTTAACAGTCATTATATTGCCTCCCACCATGGAGTATGTTTATTTTTACTACTATTTTATAGGGTTTTTAAAAAATAAGATTACGGGCTAGGCGCCTGTGGCTCAAGTGGCTAAGGCACCAGCCACATAGACCTAAGGTGGCGGGTTCGAATACAGCCCGGGCCTGCCAAACAAATGACAGCTGCAACCAAAAAAAATAGCTGGGCATTGTGGCAGGTGCCTGTATTCCCAGCTCCTTGGGAGGCAGAGGCAGGAGAATCGCTTGAGACCAGGAGTTGGAGGTTGTTGTGAGCTATGATGCCACAGCACTCTACCCAGGGGGACAGATTGAGGCTCTGTCTCAAAAAAAAAAATAAGATTAGGCTGGGCACAGTGGTTCACACCTGTAATCCTAGCAATCTGGAAGGCCAAGGTGGGTGGATTGCTTGAGCTCATGGGTTCGAGACTAACCTGAGCCAGAGCAAGACTCTGTCTCTACTACAAATACAAAAAACTGAGACATGAGGACCGCTTGAGCCCAACAGTTGGAGGTTGCTGTGAGCTATGATGTTGCCATGGCACTCTACCCAGGGTGACAGCTTGAGACTCTGTCTCAAAAAAAAATTAATATTTTTTTCAAAATACTAAGGGGGTAGAAATGTTTTTATTAAATGAATACTTGGTATAATGCTAAATGATATTTTATATGCCTACTGAAACAATTCAGGAGGGTTGGGTGGCTGAAACAAGTGTGAGGCATTCTGAATTACTGACTAATAAATTCTTTATTATGATATCCTTTTTCCTATTTATGTGGAAAAAATACATATTTCTAGGATTTAATGAGAGTAAAAATCTAGCACTAGAATGATTTATGAAAACTTTGTACATGCATGTGCTTAAGGATGATAATTCTCTGCTCTTATGCAGATGACCCTTTCATCCCTGTGAGTAGTTTCAGATGGACTACTCACCTGTTGTGGCATATCTGAAGTAACCAAATCTTTTTTTCTCACCTAAAATCCTGCTGTCTGGAGGAGTTGCATACATGTGTGGTTGATAAGTGGTATGTTTAAGACTCAAATCCAGTTTAGACCTGTGGGGTTTTATTTGTTGTAAAACTATCCAATTGAAGATTGACTTTCTCTACATTTCATACAGAAATCTTCAAATTACTTCAGTCTAATGAACCATTATTTGAGGATAAACTGGTTTTACATGTAGTGCTTATGTGACACAGGCTGAAAAACAGATGAGGCATGATATATTCTTTTAATGTCTACCTATAGAAACAAGGGGTTATACTCAGATTACTTTATGTAATAAAGCTATAAGCACAAACACTTATAGCGCCTACTGTGTACAAGGACACTATTCTTAGAGCTATACATATAAATGTATTTAAACCATATAAAACAATTGGTATCATTATCATTTTGTAGATGAAGAAATTAAGACACAGAAATAAATGTATGTCTTAAGCACCATGCTAAATTCTTTTCATTTGTGTTAACTCTTTTCAGAACCCTTAATGAGCTAGATAATCTTACCTAGTTTGACAATGAAGAAACTTGGGCACAAAGATTAAATAACTTGCCCAAAGTCATGTGGTTAATCAGGATTCAGATCTAGGCAGTCCTCTCCAGAGCCAATGTGCTTAATCACCACACTGTGCTGTCTTACTGGAAAAATTGGACACAGCTGGATTTTCACCTCTTCTTGAATTCTAAGATCTAAAGGAATTTTCACAGGAGAAAATTGTGCTATTAACAGCTAATCTCTGGTTTCAATATCTGTCGACTAGTATGGAAGCTCAAATTACTTTCTAGGGTATGTGTGTTTTAGTTTTGAACGTATATCCATAAAACTTGAGAAAAAGCAAGTGCTGGCTATTTGACTTTGGTACGCTAAACAGAGCTGTGTAAATTAGACTTCTGTCTTTTTTTCTAGGGGGATATGAGGGAGAATATCTTTATCCTTCAGGTCAGTGAGATCTATATATAATTTGACATTCATTATCATTTATGGAATTTTAAACTATAAAATATGCCCATTTTAAATTTTACTTTGGTTATTTTCTCTAGGGCCAGACTATGATACTTCAGGTGTTTATAGCACAACTGTATCTACAGCAAACTTGGTAGGTATTTAATAATAGCAAACACAGCTTCTACTGTGTACTAGGACACTGTTCTAAGCACTATACATATAAATGTATTTAAATCACTACAACCATATAAAACAGTTGGTATCATTCTTATTTTGTAGATGAAAAAATTAAGACACAGAAATAAACTCCCCCCAAAACATACTCCTTTTCTGGAATTTAAAGGTATTCTTAATACTTACTGATGTAAGAGGAAATTCTAACATTGGCATTAATAATCTTTTAGAGGGCTTTATTTTTTGTATCAATCAGAATGGACCATAAATCATATTCCATATAACAAAAATTTGATTCTTCGTTATGCTCCATATTCAGGGAGGCCTACAGGGGGGTTTACTCAGGAGAAGGGCCCATTCATGCTGATGGAAGCTCCATCCATGATTGCTAAGGCAGGAAATAAATAAAAGGTAGTACAGGGTGCACTGGCTTTTATAGCTTTCACCAGAGATGACACATGTCACTTTTTTTTTTTTGAGACAGAGTCTCACTTTGTTGCCCTTGGTAGAGTGCTGTAGCATCACAGCTCACAGCAACCTCCAGCTCCTGGGCTTAGGCGGCGATTCTCTTGCCTCAGCCTCCAGAGTAGCTGGGACTACAGGCGCCTGCCACAGTGCCCACTATTTTTTGTTGCAGTTTGGCCAGGGCCAGGTTTGAACCTGCCACCTTCGTATATGGGGCCGGTGCCCTCCTCACTGAGCCACAAGTGCCGCCCCACATGTCACTTTCTTTTCCATTTCATTGGCCAGTACAGGTTGCACTGAAGAGTCTTGCTTCTCTGTGCCTGGAAGGCAAAAAATTAAAAACATTTTAACAGTACCAAGGACTACAACATTCAACTTGTTCTCCTTCCCACAGGCAAATACTTCTGCCTCAGAGGAGACAAACTAAAAGTCCCATTCATTATAAACAAACTCCAAAGCCAGGACTTCTGGGTAACATGTACCACTTTTTATATTGGGTCCAGATATGGCTTATATTGATCTTTTTTTTTTTTTTTTTTTGAGACAGGGCCTCAAGCTGTCCCCCTGGGTAGAGTGCCGTGGCCTTACAGCTCACAGCAACCTCCAACTCCTGGGCTCAAGCGAGTCTCTTGCCTCCACCTCCCAAGTAGCTGGGACCACAGGCGCCTGCCACAGCGCCCAGCTATTTT
>CAUYTI010030966.1:0-30356 GCA_963575145.1 Galago senegalensis | reverse complement strand
CCCCCCCCCCGCCCCCCTGCAGCCTTAGCTCTAACCTTTTTGAATTCCCGGCATTTCTTAGACACCAGCATTCTTTCTACTTATCTAAATGTTTCCCCATACTCTTCTCTCTACATGCAATAATTCCTTCCCATCCTGAGTACCCCTGGCAAAGTCTTACTGTCTTCTAATAGTCTGACGTAAGCATCCCCTCTTCTCTGCAATCCTAGCGTCCTGGACATGGCTTCTTGCGTTCTCGCACTGGACAGTAAGCTTTTTCAAGACCGCCTTTTATTCGTCTTTCTATCTCTAGAACAGGGTTTCTCAAGGTACACCCTGCTGGAATTCTGGACTGGGTAGTTCTCTGTCCTGTGCTGTAGGATGCTCAGCAGCGTCTTTGGCCTCTACCCATTAGTGGTGTCTCCTTCCCTCAGATTTCTCCAGATATTACCTCATGTTCCTTTGTGGGCAAAGGTGTCCATATTTGAAAACCATGGCCCTAGAAACCAGCAGCAACCCACGGTGGTGCTGAAAAAGGTTAAGCTGAGTTATTAAGATACTTGATCCACATTGAGTTGTATGCTTCAAACACATGAATCGTGAATTATATCTCAGTAAAGCAGTTTTGTAAGAACACTGAGTTTACTATTAGCTATTATTATTGGCATTATTTTTCTGAGTATTGTTTTGCACAGTGGTCACCAGTGCAACTGATTGTGTCATATACTGTACAAGGTGATACCAAATACAGTATTATTATCTTATTTAATACTGACCACAAGTCTAGGAAGTTGACCAGATTATCACTTCTTGCTTTTTGGGAAATGCAGACATAAAAAGATTTAGCAAATTGCTCAAAAGCCACATAACTAGGAAGCCTGTAGGAAGGGATGCAGGACTCAGCTCTTGTCTAGTTTCAAAGCCCATGTTCATTCCACTTGAGCAGGTTTCTTCCACAACCCATGTATTAACCAAATAATGAACTTCTTGGATGGGTGAAAATGCATGCACTTAACCAAGGCAATGTGTATATAGAGCACATATGAACATTCTACAGTAGTAGGAACATTATTTTCATTCAAAATGCTAAATACGGAGGTTTTTTATGAGTAAAACCACCCATGTACTCCAGAAACAATGGTGGGGTTCTTGTTTTATGGTAATTGTTTTGGTAGCTTGGTTTTCATTGGGTCCATCGAGGGGCTATTGTCTTCTTCTAGTCTTTAGATCCTTGCAGTGGTGGGGAATACACTATCTATTCTGAGTTGTTGGCTGAGTGCAGTGACTCACACCTGTAATCTTTGCACTCTCGGAGGCCAAGATGGGTGGATCACCTGAGCTCAGGGGTTCAACAACAGCCTGAGCAAGACCCAGACCCCATTTCTACCCCCCCCCAAAAAAAAGAGAATTAGCCAGACATTGTGGAAGACACTTGTAGTCCCAGCGACTCAGGAGGCTGGGGCAAGAGGATCTTGAGCCCAAGAGTTTGAAGTGGCTGTGAGCTATGATGCCCTGTCACTACCCAGGACAACAGGAAAAAAAAAAAAAGATGGGTGTCATTATCAGTGCCTTTCTGTTAGAACCTTGGCACCATGGCACTGAAATACGTGTCACCTGTAAGACTGGAAATTGTTTAAATAGCACCATACAATAGAACTTTCCGTAATGATGAAAATGTTCTATTTTGGTTCTCTCCAATATAATGGCCACAAGTGGCCAGTTAGCACTGGAAATATGGCTGTTATAACCGAGGAACTGCCTTACCAGTATTGAATACATATGGAAAGTTTGGCAGTTGTACTTATTCAGTTCAGAGTAAGAGATTCCTGTTATATCTTACCTGTGTGACTTCTGCACAGATGAAACGTGCTCCATTGGGTGCAAACTCAAATTCCAGTGTTACTTCAACATTTCTGAACATCTTTTAGTAATCAGTTTTTCAGTTTCCTGTTTACTTGATTGTTATTATAATTACAAAATAAATTATTTGGGGGCAATGTTGAAACATTGAGGAATAGATAATGTGATATACTTAATTATTTTTAGGTATTTAAGATATATTTTTGGAATAAAAGACTTTTGCTTTATTGATATCCTAGAATTTTTGACTAGAATATTTATTTTCTTGCTCCTGATCTAAATGACAGCTACTTATAGGAATTCAGCAGAAAATTAATAGTTTTTCTTCCTTGGGCATTTTTCTGAGTTTACTCAAAAATTTGGAGTATTCCATGTATTAGAATATGTTTTTCAAACCTGTAAGATTTTAATTATAAAGATTAAATAATAAATTGATGTTTTCATTAACAATAAGTTCTTTTCTGTTTGTTTTTTTTAATTGAGACAGAGTCTCAAGCTGTCACCCTGGGTGGAGTGCCGTGGTGTCACAGCTCACAACCTCAAACTCTTGGGCTTAAGTGATTCTCTTGCCTCAGCTTCCCAAGTAGCTGGGACTACAGGCGCCCATCACAATGCCCGGCTATTTTTTGGTTGCAGTTGTTATTGTTGTTTAGGAGGCCTAGGCCAGGTTCAAACCCGCCAGCCTCAGTATATGTGGCTGGTACCCTAACCACTGAGCTATGGGTGCTGAGCCAGCAATAAATTCTTAAAGAGGAGAAAACTATTTTATTTCAAATGCTATCCTATATTATTTATAATCTTCCACAAGTTATAGTTAAATCCATTTTATGCTTTTGCTTGTTTTTGTTCATTACATCTATTATATCTAGAAAAAAAGCAGCTCAGTTTATAATGGAAACAGGTGAGTTTTTTATTCACGAATCTTGTGGAATTATTATCTTTATTTTTTCCATACTTGTATTGCTAGTGACTGAAATTCTGAATTATGGTTATATTCTTATGCTGAAAGATTATACATTTTTTTCCCTTAGAGTTATAAATGATCTAATCTAAGAATTTGGAGAACTTCAAAAAAAGTTTAAAGATACTTTTTTCCCCTCCCATTTCCTGATTTGCTCCTTTAAAGAAATGTGAGGAGGTTAAAGATGTCTATGATATGGCTGAACTAGGTTCACAAATACTGTTTTCATATTTGTGGTTTTGGTGTTTCCTCTTAACATATGTGCTTTGCTTCTTCAATTTCTGAGTCTGTCAGGAGGGAATTGGCTGCCCCCTTTTGTATTCTGGACACGTCAGACAGGCCCAGCGCAGGCTTTGTCTGTAGTAGAAGCCATAGTGTTTAGGAGCGGGTGAGCTAATTAAGGAATTTCCTTCGAAGAATTCCTTGCATAGACTGCTTATCAGAAATGGTGTAAATGCTGTTATTGATGGTTTCCTAGATCTCATAAAGGCGGCATAGTTCAGTGTGATTAAAAGTCACCAAGCTTCCTGCTGTAGGGAGTACAGGGTTCCGTGGCCCCCAGAAACTTGGAATTCGGTTGATAAAAATAAAACCTTCGTGACCGCAGAACACAGCAGATGATATTCTCTCAAGGCACAAAGAAGGGAAAGTTTAGTTTTAACGAGTGATTAAGGAAAGTATTATGGAAATAATGCCATTTGGGCTAGAACTTGAGGAATAGGTAGAATTTTGACAGGTGAAGATTGAGAAAAGAGACACCTATTGGCAAGAAACAAAGGTACCCAGGCATACACATATTGGACCAATTTGAGGAAGAACAGGAATCTGCTTTGAATATACAGCAAAGGATAAGTATGTGGGGGGAGTTATGGGACATGCAACTACCAAGGGAGGTGGGACCAGACTATGAAAGAAAAGTGCTGGGGGAAGATTGGGAGCAGGGTAAGGACTGAAAGAACAATAACCCTGTTAACTGGTTATCACAATCAAACACTGACCAAGTAGTCACAGCAACTAAGGTTCAATTTACAAAGCCCCATAAAAGTTGCTAATCTCTCCAATTTATATTTTTCTGGAGAAACAGCTTTCTGGCATTTGGCCATCTTAGTATAGCTTTTATATAACTTTGGAATGTAAAAGAAAAGAAAGAAAAGAATACTTTCATTGTATAGTCAATGAAAAGCTTCTAGTTTATGACTTTTTAATTAATAAATAGGTAGATAATTCTTAGATAAAACTTTTGTTCTTTTCTTTACGAAATGACTGTATGACTTTGGGTGCCTTACAGACTGTCATGGATTCTTGGTTTGGTTTGATAGTACATTATTTAAGATATGTTTTATCCTAATCTGCAAGTGTCCAAACAACTGTTTTTTTTTCTTTTGAGACAGTCTCTGTTGCCATGGGCAGAGTCCCCTTGTGTCATCATAGCTCACAGCAACCTCAGACTCTTGGGCTTGAGCAATCCTCTTGCTTCCACCTCCTGAGTACCTGGGACTACAGGTGCCTGCCACAATGGTAGGCTAATTTTTCTGTTTTTAGTAAAAGTGGGGTCTGGCTCTTGCTGGCTCAGGCTCATCTCTAACTCCCGAGCTCAACGAGCTCAACCGGCATTGGCCTTCCAGAGTGCTAAAATTACAGGCGTGAGCCGCCACGCCTGGCCAACACCAACAAATGTTAAGTAAGCAAAATGCATTCTTCCCCTGTCCTTTGTTCACTTGAGTGATTTTTGTTTTCCAAAAATATAATACTGGGATGGGGCAGACCTGAAGCCCACGAGAGCAATTGCTGCCACTGCTCCTTTTTATTATCAGTCCTGTCTATCAGGGTTCTCTATCCTGGTTTACTTGTATGGTGGGGCCAGGCTGGTTCATTAAAAGAAAATAATGAGTATTTGGCCTGCTGCAGTGGCTCATTCCTATAACCTTAGCACTCTTGAAGGCCAAGCTGGTAGGATCACTTAAGGTTAGGAGTTTAAGACTAGCCTGAGAAAAAGCAATAGCTCATTTCTACTAAAACTGGAAAAATTAGCTGGGCATTATAGTGGGTGCCTGGAGCCCCCCCAGGTACTCAGGAGGCTGAGGCAGGAGGATCACTTGAACCCAGGTGTTTGAGGTTGCCATGAGCTAGGCTGATGCTATGGCACTCTCTCCTGGCAATAGATGGTGATTGTGTCTTTAAAAAAAAAAAAAGCAGTGAGTTTTCATCCTCTATTACCCTGAGTATTTACACCAGTATATAAATATTACATTTCTCAACCAAGGTCCTTTACATTTGCATGTAGGTCGAACATTTGTTTGCTTGAATGTTTGAACAAGTAAGAATGGATTGAATCACCTATGTTTTAAATTACAAACTTATTGAATGTTAAACAATTGTAGAAATACTCAAGATCTTAAGTTTATGGAGAGTAAGATTTATTAAAGTGGAACATTTTTACCCCCATTTCCACCGTCGTTTCCCCTTTTCCCCATATACATACACTTTCTCATTAGTATTTATCACAATTAAGATGCTCTGCTTAATTAAAAAAAAAAAGAACTACATTTGTTACTGAGGTTCTTATCTAAGCACTACATACACATCATTTCATTTTATTTTGTTGACAGTCTTGTTAGGTAGTTATTATTATTGAGGTTTTAGAGATGAGGTGACAAAGACTCAGAAAAGTTAAGTAATCTGCCCAAGAACACACAGCAGTTGGCAGAGGCAAATTCTAACCCAGATCTGTATAATTGAAGCTGAAGTCTCAACTAGCCCAGCACAGTACACTGCCTTCCCTGGTGCTAGGTGATGTGCCCCCAGTTTTAGTAACGGAAGAACAATGGTCCAAAGTGGATATTTGCATGAAAGAATTAGAATTTTAAGAACAGAGGGGTAGATGGAGGTCATCAGCCCTCATGTAAAACAAAGATCCTGTTATCGTAAATACTGTCTATTTAACTAGATCTGGATAGTGCCCTGGGAGTACTAGTTCATACTAGTAAATACTCGCAGGGAGAGAGGGGCATATTATCAGAAAAAATTGATTTGAGGGTAACAGTGAAGGCAGGGAAAGGCAGTCAGTATGGAATAATGTGCTTGGAAGATCTCTGCCTTTTCATGTGTGCATCTGACAAAAATGGGTTTGATGACATCTGGGATTTGCTTCAAAATAGTACAAGGGGAGGGAAGTGGAGCTGGATATGGATGGGGCAGAACTGGCCTGATTTGATGGTTCTTGGGCTTCTGTGATAGATGCATGGATTTCATTATTTTATTCTGTTTTGATGTAAATTCAAAATTCTTTATAATAGAGTGTTCTTAAAATTTATTTAAAAGTACTGGTTCCATGATTTTGTAGTGGCTACTATGTATATGTTTTCTTATCCGTAAGTCTCTGGAATGTTTTTGTCAAAAGCTTTTTCTTCTAGCATTCGTTCCCTTTTAGACTCTCCCTTGTCTCTCTTCCTAATTATTTATTAAAGAAAGACCTCATTTTTTGTTTTTTTTACTGCTGAGGGTAAAGTTAACTGTCAGCTACCTGTATAGCTGCAGTGTTAGGATATTTATCCAATTTTTCTTATGAGTAAGTTCTTTTTGACTTTACTTTTGAACTCCAGGACTTGCTTGCATTGTTCTTGTTAGTAAAAAACATTGCTAGGATGTACTTTGTAATTGGAGTCAGCTGCACTTAAGACTGGTCAGCCAGACTGTTATTTTAGCCTTCCCTAGTAGGGTTTTTAACACCAGTTTGACCTTACTTTGAAACATTCTCAAAATACCATACTTTAATATCAATTTATAGACTTTCATAGGAAGGCAGGGCAAGGTCCCTGGGGAAAAAATAATGAAACTTTCTTCCCACAAATAGAGAATAAAGGTAGATGTTCAGATTTTGTTTTTCACAGAAAAATAAAGGGGAAGAGTTTAGAAAAAGTTTTCCTTCGGTCAGGACATGATGCTTGCAAATGCATTCCAAAGTGTAAGTCACAGAAGGGTAGGACGCCTACCAATGAGTGCGTAGACTTGCCGGGCCTCTGTGTCCGTGCTGCTTTAGGGTGGAGACTGAATCCTCAATGTGTAGCACCCAGTAGGTGCTCAATGAATTGTTTTTCCTGAATAATAAACACTAACTTCCTTATGTAACTGTATGTAACTTAATGCTAATTATATTTTAGGCAAGTAATGTTCCAATTTTGTAAACGCTTTCTGACAGTAAGTTCTAAGGTTTTCGTTCATTCCCAAGGAGGTCAGTTGACTTCTTTCTTCTCTTTGCTTATTTGAAGTTGTCCCTATTTCTTTGCGACTGGAAAGTCCTGTCTAGTGGAATGTCAGAGGCAGAGTAAATTTAGGAGTGTAGATATTCTTTTTTAGGTAGATCGAGAGAGTTATAGTATTCTGAGGACTTCACCGCTTTCTTTGAAGACACAGCTATCAGCAGATCCATATAAGGCAGGGGACTCCCTCCCATGTCTCCTGAGACTTCTTCTAGATACTATGTATATCTAGATACTATGACAGATCCATTGCTTGTGAAGACCTGGAACATTTCAGACAATAACGCAGACTTGTTTTCTTATGCTATATATAGGAACCGAGCAAGGGTTTTATAATGAAATGTGCCTCCAAACATTCTTTTTCCTCTGGTAATGCAAAACCCTCAGACACCCAGTAAGCAATCCCTTTTTAGGTTTAAAATTTTGGCTACTTGATCTCTGTTGCCTTTTCTGAAATACTTGGCCTAGTATTTTGTACAAAATAATAAAATCTGTGAAAGTTTCCAATTTCATAAGTGTTTTTTATCATCAATAACTTAAAAAAAACACACCTAGTAGTTTATTATATTTCTCTGCATGTTTGGGAAACTAGAATTTACATTTGCTTTAATTAACCCTTTATTTTCTTGCCTTCTTCAAGTCAGCTATTGGAATTGTTCTTACGGGTTGGAGAGGAAGCTAAAGATTAAAGATATCTTCTTAGTAAGTTGATTTACATCAAAGAATTACTTCACATAGATTAACCGAAATAATGATACTGCTGAGATTCCCAGACCAGGATCGTTGCCCCAGGCCCTCAGTGACAGATTACCCTGAACCTGTTTGGCTCACCACCATAAGGTTTAAAACGTAAAAATATAAAAGTGTTTAAAATTTTCTTTCTGTTTCCTTATCAGAAATATTCATTTAGACCATAACAACTGTTAGAACAAGATAACAACTCCAGGCCAGCTGTCAAATGTTTACCATTATCAAAACTCTCCCTGGAGGGAGATGCAACTTTGGCTCGCCTCACCGGCAGTAATTTAATTTTTCCTTCATTCTGACTCGGAAATGGCAGCATTTTTCAAAGCTTCCTCCCACTGATGGCTGAAATTTTCCTTGTGAAATGATTTCCACCAGTCTTGAATCTTTCTTGTTTCTGCCGTCTTCACCTTTGCTGATGGTTCTGCAACTCATCACCAGCTATGCAAACTGACAGTTCACATCCTGGGGCAGCAGCAGGGTCTGGCCTGCAGAAAGGAGCAGCCTGACCAAATTTACGCTCACAAGATCTCTTAATTCACAAAAGCATTTGCTCTAGTTCCTGTTCTCTGCTGCAGGGGCAATGGAGAGGGAGTGGGGGCTGGGGGAGGACCATGGGGAGAATGTTCTGAGGAGAAGAGAGGCTCTCTTCACACTCTACTGAGTACACAGACTTTGGAGATGAAAAACAGACGGAGAGAGGCATTTCCAACCATCTTGCTGATCTGTGCGGGAGTTCATTGAACTGTACAGCATAGCACCAGACCGTTGTGTCATTTAATGTTACTTTAAAAAATTGTTCTTAAATGTTTAGCACAAACCTCCCTCTCCCCCTTTTCCTTCAGTTGACAACGAAATAAAAATTAAAAGGAAATTTTAAAAATCTATATCTTGAAATGAGAATGACCAGAAATTGTTTTCCTCTCTGGAGAGTTCTGTTTCATATGAAAGTCCTCTTAACAAGAGTAGACAGAGGAAGTTTTAGGTTTGATTTGAACTTCATGTACATGACATATTTCATTTTTTTTCTTTCCTCGCAAATTTCAACCTAGGCCACTTGTTTGCAGAGACAGACAAACCTTCCCTACCTGCTTCCAGGATATTCCTGGAATCTGAGATTACCTTTTATTTTCTTCTTGGTGGAATATATTTTTATCCTTCAGTTCCTCGGGGGAGGACTCAACCCCCTATGTCGACCCCAGATAGGTGGCATGGGACTATTTGTTAGCACAAGGTCACTTACTTGTGTACCAGTTTGGGTCACTCTGAAAATTGCTTTCAAATATGTGTTATTTAAAAGGGCTGGGAACTATGGTTTATGCCTGTAATCCTAGCACTCTGGAAGGCCGAGGCAGGAGGATCACTTCAGGCCAGGCATTCAAGACCAGTCTGAGCAAGAGCAAGACCCCATCTCTAGTGAAAATAGAAAAAGTCACCAGGTATGGTGGCGTATGCCTGTAGTCCCAACTACCCAGAAGGCTGAAACTGGAGGATCACTTGATCCCAGGTATTTAAGGTTGCAGTGACCTATGATAATACTACTGCACTTTAGTCAGGGCAGTACAGTGAGATTCTGTCTCAATAAATAAATTAAATAAAACGATAATCTGGGAGTGCTTTTACCCATCTCCCCACCACCACCATCACTACTACCACATATCTAAAATAACCTAATGAAATTGGTAGATTGTTTTCATGGCTTGAAAATGGTACCAAAATTAAGATAAAAAGGATAGAATCTTGATTAAAGTGGCAGATTTGAATTCTAGGTTTTCCTCCTCCACTGATGATATTCTTCAATTTCGTTCCTTGTTACCCTCGTAATTACAGTGAAAGGTTGGGATTGCAGGTGATAATTCAAAATGTGTTATTGTGCTGAGTTGATTGAGGCTGCTCTTTGAACTATGTGTGAGCAAAGAATGTCATGCATATTAGTAGTAGAAATAATATTTTAGAGGGGAACATCAGTTACTGAAGAAAGTAAAAATATTTCACTTTCTCATTGTAAGTGTCTCATATCAAAATAGAGCTAATAGATTTCTACTTCTCAAGAAGTATTCTTCAGTGTAACTCACCTGCTTCCTGGTTTCAGACTGGCCTTTTCTCTCATTGCCTGAATTAGAGGTATTCTTATATTCTAAAAGCTTTGGGGAATGCAGACTTGAGAAGTTTATAAATTAGTTGGGAATGCAAATACCAAGGCAGGTATAATATGTGCTAAATTCCAGAAGAAGCATTATACGAAGTAAGTGCTATAGGAATTTTAGATAAGAAGAGGCACTCGGAAGGCATAGAAAACTGTGTATATTTGGTATTTCACATAAAAATTTTTGTATTATTTTCAGACCTTGATATAGTCTCTGCTCCATAAACTGTTCAGATGATACATCTGTGAAACCTCTCTCAAACTTGGAGGGAACCGATTTTATCTGTTGTAGCCGTAGTTTTTAATAAAACAGTTGCCTTTTATGGAGTGCTTACTATGTACCAAACATAATGTCCCAGACACTGTTCTGAAACTGTGTTAAACCATTTCATGGAAGGTTCAATAATTCAGGTACTACATTGGCCAAGTGTGAGTGGTGGAGGTTACAGCAAATTACCCACATGTAAGGTTGCCACTGCAGAAATGTACACTCAGTAGTGTTGCCAGACCTTCCATTTATTCAAAAGAGACAGGAAATTTGCATTTTAATGGATATTTCCTAATTTTTTAAATAGTACAGGTTAACTAAAAGTTTGTGACTTTTGCATTGTGTACTCAACTTGGTTTTATCCTTAAAACATCCCTACCAGAGAGGTATAAGTATTTGTACTTGCCCACTCTTGACAGAGCTAATAAGGGCAAAGGTGGAGATCTCCTTAAGGTCTAGCTCACTCTAAAAACATGCTTCTTCCTCTATGCCCTTGAACTCATGGGGGTGGTGCTGCTGGCAGAAATGTGCTATTTGGTTAAAGCCAGGCCCTCCACCAAATCATCAAATCAAGTGGTACTGTATCATAGAGGGCCATTGTCCAGAGCACAGTTACTTATGGCTTTTGTGGCATTAATTATCAAGCAAAAGCTCTGTTGCCTTTGCTACAGAATTAGTATTTCAAACCAAAGGTACTTAAAAGGTACTCAAATACTCTACATCATTTGCAGTTCTTTGGGCTTCACGAAGAGTGGCAAAAGTATTAGCGGCAATTTTATAAAGCCCAACCTTGCCAAAGATAGAGAAAAAGAGAAATCAGTAGTTCTCAGGATTTACTAAATACTTAATCATATTTATTAAAATGTCTAAATGAACTTTGTGGCCCGAAGGAGTTCACCCACCTCCACAACTGCCTTCAGCTGGTAAGATCAGGCCTGTTATTATTATTATATACAGCTGTAAAAAGCTGGTAACATAGCATAAATTGCCCTGAAATACTTAGTCCAGAAGATTACTTGAGAAGAATTGTAGTGCTTGTTGAGTTATATATTTTGATCTTTATTGCTAGTAGTTTCTTCTCCTGAGAGTTGGGGATTAGCCTTGCCTTTAATGTAAAAAGTGTATCTGTGAGGGCAAAAATATAAAATGAAAATAGATTTTTAATGGCAACTTTGGTTCTTAGCATTAATTTTACATGCATTTTTCATTCTGAACTTTTAAACAGTTTTGAGAAACATACAAGAGATTTGTGAATAGGGGCAAGAGAGGGTCAAATGTATCAAATCCTTGGATTCCAGCAAATGTAGGATTTGTGGAAGAGCAGAGAGGCACACATGTGCTGGGAATGTAAATTAAAATAAAACCCCACGTTATGGAGGCTTTGAAAAGTGAGTGCGCCCTGGTATGGCAACTGTCTGAGGCTTTTGTCTTCTTAATAAATTAACCAAATATTAAAATAAACATTAATTTTATCAGTGGGCATTTTTCCTCTCTGGATGAAAGTGTTTCAGGAAAAATCATAAAAGAATCTATGGTAGCTCAGAGAGGTTAAACTCAACAGTTGTTTTCTTTGAAGTCTCTGGCCATGAGGTTAATTGCCAAAACTGCTTGTGGAAAAGGTGGTAACAATTTAACAAGACTGTACAACTGCAGAGACTTAGATGAATATCAGGTGTTTGCAGATGTTTTTTCCTAACAGGAAAGGGGGTGGGGAGGAGAGGCAGAACAGAATGAGAAACAGGGGAAGAGAGAGGCCTGAATAAAGTCCCAACTAAACAGCCAATAATTCTTTGTTTGCTTAGCCAATCATCCTGTAATTGGCCAGGAGGTTAATAGGAGTCTATTGATTGGTCAGGAAGATTGCTTACTGTGGCTATTTTTACAGTATGCTCCCAGACAGAAGGCTGCAATTACTGGAGCTCTCATTCCCACTCTTTAGGGCTATTGCTGCTCTGATTTATGAAACCTGATCAGGTTGCTGTTGGCAGTTTATGTTTTAAGTGTTGCCTTCTGGGTCTTTGCTGCTTATGGGGTCAGTGTGCTATTTCTCATCATTTATTGTGGTCATTTGAATAGGTAAGCTTATTTATGACTTACTGAAGTAGGAATACATTAAAAATAATCACCACCACCCACGTGGGCTGAAAAGTGGGAACAGTCATATAAGACGTGTGACAGGGAGAGCTGTGCTGGTTCTAGAAGGAGGAATTCTATCAGCACAGTTTACAGAAGACCGAGATATGGAATGGTGTGGTCGTTCTCTGTCCTTAACAAACACATTCTCAACACTCACTAATTCCTTCTCATTGATTACACTTAGATTTGCTGTCGTAGATTCTAATAATTAGATTCGGTTGCTGGAAAACTGAGACCAAATTTAAAATGTTTTTAGCCAACTGGGCTGCTTCTGGAGCCTGTGACGCGGCTCTTCTGTCTTACCCCATCCTGACCTGGTCTTGACCTTAGCATCACTAATAAGGTACTTACCTCATCATTTCATTTCTCACTTGCTAAACACAACTATAAATCCTCCTTCCTCAAGATCTTGGTTTTCCAGCCATGTGCAAACTTTCTTTTGTAGTTCACAGTTCCCTGGGAGCCCAGCTGAGGGGGTGTAAATCCCTAATGTTGATAAGGCTCCTGGGCCACAGGTTTCTGTGCAGCCACATCTTGACAACTGGATTTCACCTACACGTCCAACTTGGGATTCCCATCTAAGAGGACCACTGCTACTGCTACAGGCTGACCATCCCCCAGATGCAAACTTCTTGAGCACAAAAAGGAAATGACCATTAGAGGATTTGGGATTTCCAGGCTAGAGCTACTCATCTAGTAGGTATATAATGCAAATATTCTAAAATAGGAACAGTCCCAAATGTGAAATACTTCAAGTCCCAAGCACTTCAGATAAGTGATGCTTCACCTATATCCCTTCCCCTTCCTCTGTTTTTCCACACCTTTATTTTTATTTGAGTCAGAGTCTCAAGCTAACGCCCCAGGTAGAGTGCCATGGCGTCATAGCTTACGGCAACCTCCAACTCTTGGACTCAAGTGATCCTCTTGCCTCAGTTTTTCTATTTTTAGTAGAGACTGGGTCTCACTTTTGCCTAGGCTGGTCTCAAACTCAAGCAATCCACCTGTCTCGGCCTCCTAGAGTGCTAGGATTACAGGTGTAAGCCACCATATCCGGCCTTTCCACACTTTTAAAAATATATATTAAGGACTGGGCGGCGCCTGTGGCTCAAAAGGGTAGGGGATCGGCCCCATATGCCAGAGGTGGTGGGTTCAAACCCAGCTCTAGCCAAAAAAAAGAAAAAATATATATATATAAAATTATATATATAAATTACTACATGTATATATAAAGGACTTCTGCAACACCTCTTGTTGCTGCTAATGACCTCCATCTGAGCATCTAGGAGAATGTTTTGACTGTCCACTCTATGCCAAGCACTCTAGCCAATGCTGTGGACACAGCAGGATAAGATAGACCACAGGCTTTGCATGCTTTAGTGCTGCACTACCTGAATGTTCCTAAAATGCCCCCACACCAACCCCACAGAGTGACACAGTACACAAAGGGTAAATGAAGGAGTCCCTGAGTGCCTAAGGAAAGTGGTGTCACGACAGGAAGCAGAGTGGCAAAAGTAGACAGAAGTTGACTTTTCAGAAAAGGGCTAAAACCAAAGGGAGAAAAAAAAAAGAAAAGCAGAGGCTTGAATGTATTGAGCCCAACCACAGATCTGAGAGAGTGCTGGCTGTTAGGCTACCCAGGCCTTTTGAATGGGGAGGAGGTAAGGGGAGAAAGGGCCAAATGATCCAGTTTAAGCTTCATCATTTGTTTTTTATTATGCAGATAGTAAAATCTTGAGGTTATTATCCAGGAAAAAAACTACCTCCGTACTACAGATTCCTGGTCATTTTCCTTCATCGAAGGGCCCCTCTAGGTTGTGGGTACCTTTCTCTACAAAGCAGTCAAAGGTATGCTCATCCCAACTGGGGCAAGGCATTACTTATTATGCTATTTTTGGTACTATCTGGACTTCAAAGGAGGTAATGCCTTTTCTAGTTGCCCCTTCCCTTCCCTCCTTCCCTTCTCTCTATTCCTTCCTTCATTGCTTTCTCCTTTCCTCCTTCCTTCCTTTCCTTCTTTCCTTTTCTCTTTTTCTCTCCTCCCTCCTACTTCCCTCTTTCAAAATACATTGTCTACTGTCCTATACTAACTCACCATTTTTCTTGTCCTCCTGAACTTACTACAACCAAAATAACCCCCTTTCGTAGTAATAATTTTCTCCTTTTTCAGCTATACGTAGATCTCCCTTTCCTTTCCGATATTTTCTACAAATAAGAGAAGTGGCCTTTTCCTGCCTGCCCCTGTTACCTCACTTTGGAGGTCTCTTCTGTTTGTAATCTCACCTTTTATGTAGTCTTTTCACCTACTCTGACTAACCTACCGCAGCTATAATGTAATGATGTAGGACAGTGTTTATCGGACTTGTCTGTCACTGTGGTAATTATGACTCCAGTAAAGTAAAATGCTAGCAGCTAAGTCTCCTATGGGGTACTCTGCCATCACTTCCACTAGCCCTTGACAGTATCACCCCTGCCTTTTTTCCGGTTCATATCTAGACGAGATTTCCTTTTCTTTTCCTCTCTATATGCTATTTTAATATTTGTTTTTACTATGAAACAGAGAAAGTGATGACTATGTGCCTAAAAGATGCTATCCCCATAATCTGCCCAACCTTACCAACCGCCCTGTGTAATATGACATCTCCTCTTTACTTACCTTGGTATTCATAACAGAAGGTAGCTTATTTTTTTAAGTGGACTTTCGGTTGTTTACCTTCTGCTTTACTATAATCCAAAAATCTCAGAACCCAAAGCTGGAAAGTCTTTGAAATGTATTCCCTCTACCGTTGTGCACCTTTAGAATCTTTATTTGTTTATTTATTTATTTTTTAGAGACAGAGTCTCACTTTATTGCCCTCAGTAGAGTGCTATGGCATCACAGCTCACAGCAAACTCCAACTTCTGGGCTTAGGCTATTCTCTTGTCTCAGCCTCCTGAGTCCTGGGCCCACAGACCTTTAGATCTTTATATTGGAGTTTTTCCCCTGGTTTTGCTTCTTTTGTTTTGCTAAACTTTGTTGTTTACCTCATTATCAACTTGTATGTCTGAACTCAACAGCACATGGGGGTAGAATCTGCTACTGTATTCCAGAGGAATTAACCAGCAACCAACAGTAACAGAAACTGAATAATCCATGTTCTAAAAGTAACCGGTTAAAGGTTTCATCTCTTTCAGCATCCTTTCACTGTCCATAAAGGAATTAAGAGATAGAAGACAGCAGTCCACTGGTTCAATGAAGGAAAGCTAGTGTGATTAAGGAAACACAATGTTCATTCCCTCTACCATTTTCTTATCTTGTTTTGAACCAGCATGCCCTTTGGGATGGAGGGAGGGATTGAAGGTGAAAAAACTTGTAATATAGCAGGGGTTATGAACTGAGAGTGGAAGCAACTGCAATTTTTGGAGATAAAACTATACATAAAATTTGGGGTGCTGACCCAGCCAAAACATATCCACCTTTTTTGGGACAACTAAGGGAGGTTTAAGGGCAAAATTTTGTGATTTAGTTTTCATTGTTCTAGCACAAAACTGCTACCACAGGTTTTCACGTTCTTGAGAACTAAACACGACCTCAGGTAATCACAGAATATTACTTACCATGATTAATGTAAAAAGGAGTAAAATTTATTGTCACTGAAGGTACTAACACAACGTATGTTTTTATTTTTAAATTGCAAAGTTGAAGTCTCCTTTTGATCACATGGAACTTTTTTTCTTTTTTGGTTTTAGCTTGCAAAAGACATAATTTCAGAAAAGTGTTCTGTCTACATTTTTACTTGAAATTTTCTTTTGAGTATGGAAAAGTGATCATCAAACAATACAGAGAATTTTTGAAGGGACATTTCAGGCATCATGGAAGGCTCTTGCATGGGCCACTCATCTGAGATCACCTCAACAAAACCCATCTTACTGTATAATGAAAATTGTCAGAGGTGACATATGGCGTATTTTCCCCCAGTTTTTTTTATGCCAGGGAGTGGATTTAAAAACTTCAGCGAAGAGTTAAAAAATGAAAATACAGTTAGATATGAATTTTGGTGAAAATTGTCAGAGACAAATAGTACAGGGCCAACTAAAATGATATATTTGGAGGAAAACTTGAAATGGAGCAATAAATATGTCCTGAGGCTTTGGTGTCATAATAAAGCATTTGTGCTTTATTCTTTGAGATTTACTGCTTTATCAACAGAAGTGAGCGTTTGTGTTCAGAAATGGATAATTCACAGTTAAGTCTTATTTTACTTAGTTTAATCCGGCTTAAATTACAGGCTAGAGTGATGGCAAGTATAGTATTGAGTTTGAATCCTCATTGAAATTTGCCACCTCAGGCTGAATTTTTACATCTGTCTAGGAGCAGAACTCTCTGGTATTTGTCAATAAGTACAAGAAAGATACTGGTGCTCAGATAACAGGCATTTGGTGAACTGGCGACAGTCAGGCAAGCAAGAATGTTAAAACGACTTCAGCTCTTTCTAGCTTCATTATATCAGGCTGGCAGATCACATATGGCATTATGGAAATCAGCAAATGAAAACCATATTGATCAGCATTGGGAACACATGTAAAAAAGGTGGTCTCGGGGCGGAGCAGAGAAGAAGAATGCTTTCCTGGTCAACCTGATAGGGCCTTGTTAAGGCCTTTTAATCATTTATTAACGTAACCCTCCTTCTTCCCTCTCCACTTAGATTACCTCAGCCACAGAGCATCCTGCTCCATTTATCTTTTAATGTTTCCTTTATTTAATTTATTTTTAAGCTCTAAGTTATACTCTTATTTCAGAATTGAGTTTTACTTTTCATGGGATTGTTTTAAGTGACTTAAATGACTTTTCCCAACAAGCTCACCAGGCATTCGAAGGAAGAAAAGCATTTGCTGAGATTCACCTATCAGCAGATAATTTACTTGGTATGCACCACAACCAAAAGCAGAGAGACAGAGCAAGATAGTCAGCCAGATGTGTTTAAAAAAAAAAAAAAAGAAAAGTCAAATCTGAGTTGTTATTAAGCCTAGTGCTCTGGTTAAAGTTTGAATAAATGTATTAATTTTGAAGTCTTTGCAGAGTTTGGGACGGAGCCTGGTAAAATCACGTAGGTCTGAAACTGAAATCTCAGTCACCTTTCCTTTCCCTCTTTGTTCTGGGACTTCAGAGAAAGGTGAAGTTTTCTGTTATTTCTTGGTGGGGAAATCGAGAGTGATATTTGGTCTGCCAGAAGGAGATAGAAAAATGGAATTGTGTGATTTGTGGAGCCTTCAGTTTTCCTTGCATTTCCTCACCTGAAATAGCATCTTCGGTTTTTCAGGTTTGCTCCCTTTCCCAAACCATATCCTAACGTAGGTTTGAACAGGCTTACTTCTTTCTCCACCCCTGACCCCGACTCCTGCCTCCCCTTTTATTTTTATGTCTAGTTTCATTATTTGGTAAGAAATTTCTAAGGTATTTTTTAACAGGAAACTGAGTCTTTTTGTAGTTGATAAGTAACTGTGATTGTGAATCTTAGGAATAGTAAATGGCCTAGAACAATAATGGTTTCTATCCTGTTTGGGGCCATAAATAACTCCTAAAAAAATTCACAGGCACACAAGACTGGAGTATAGATGTAAGTGGATACCCTTAGACTAGTATACAAACCAACTCAATGATGGAGTGTTTCACAAGTTATTTAGCTAATTGACAAGTCTGAACATTTGCATTTTTTTCTTTTGAAACCACCTTATTTAAAAAAAATTAATTCTGCAACATTTAAACAATGGCGACATGACCCTCCTATAAATTTAGTACAGAGTTCTGAAATAGGTATTCATCTAAAAAACAAAAAATGTAGTTAATGTCTGGGTGCTGTGGGTGATCCAGTCACTGAACTTTCTCTCTGCTCTGGACTCCTTGTGTGAGGTCGTTTGGGAATGATTATTTTTAACTTTGCATTTCTGTTTCTTTGCTTTTCCAGTGCATGGGGCAGGGGGCGGGAGGGAAGATTGTCTCTGATTTGGATATCAAAAGATGCACAATGTGTAGATCTAATTTATCTAAGTAGAATTCAACAACTGTATTTCATTTGGGTTCCCCCTTGAGACTCCAAAGAGGGATCCAATAATATATTTGAAAAATCCAGGTATAAAATCTATTTAATTTTTTCCTCTTCTTGCATACTCATTGATTTCTAAGTGCTTTTCCTCTTAGACTCACATTACTATCCCACTTTCCTTTCTGGGCTCTACATCAAACAGTGTATGAATTACAGCAGGAGTGCTATCTGCGGAAGACTTACTCCCCTTGTTTGTTGCAGAAGAGCAGGACATTAAACAGTGAGTGGACTATGCAAAAAACGCTCTCCCTCTCTGGCTCTTTCTCTCCCCCCTCTTTTTTTTTTTCACTCTTCTCTCTTCTTCTCTTCCTCTCTCTCCCTGTCTTTCCCCCCAGCCCCATTCCCAATGGGAGTGTTGTTTATAGAGCATTATAATTTATAACTGAAGAGAGTGGATTTAATTTCAGTGGAGAGGCTCGCCAGCAGGGCGCCAGCCTGCAATCATATGAATCAGCAAGCTGCAAACTCTATTGAATGGAAAGTATTATCGCTGGCCACAAACGGACACTGTTTCTCCTAAACAACTCCCTTGGTGCAGGAAGACCTTGTCTTCATTCATCTATTTTACATATCTACTTCTGTTTTAATTTTACCATTTCCTAAAAGTGTTTTCTCTTTAGATTGCAACTTTTCTCTAACTACCTTATTTCCTGACCCAGCATTGGAAACTGCTGTTGTGTATTTCTGACTGATTTGATATCTGTCCGCTCCCTATTCCGTGTATGACTTTGGTTTTCCGTTCACTTCTCCTTCCTGTATACAACTCTTTTTTTTTTTTTAATGGGAGCTGTTAAACATGCATACAAGACTGTGATGAACCATTAGCATTAATATTGTAAAATGCTAGTCCATTTCAATCACCTAAAGTTTTATTTAAGCGTGGTTATTTTCTTTATACTCTGATATTTACTCTATATTGGTGGAAGGATTTATTTTGTGGTCCTTCAAAATCTGGGAAAGGATCTCTTATTCTTTACCCATCAGATGTCATGTAACGTTAGGACTTGTGCCTTTTTGGCATGTTTTTCTCACGTTTCAGTCTTCTTTTAGAAAGAGAGAGAGAGTATGTGCCTGCCTTGTGATTAGTGTTTGTTTTTTTGCTCTGACCCAACATCAGCTATTTTAATGTAGTTAAAGCAAACCTCTGAATCTTTTTTGTTGTTGTTGTTGGGGATTCTTGGCTGGTACCTTTTCCAAAAGTACTTAACCGAATTTATGTAACAGTCATAATTCTTGGGAATTTTGGTAGTAAAGCTTTAACTGAGATTAGACAGACTGCATTAATATTGCATCAAATATTAAGCTACCGTCAAGCAGACTTTTAAACAATTTCAACACCTATGTTTTAACAATAAAATTCAAGTTGCACAAACAGCTTGTTGACTGTCCCTAGTACTTATTTAACGGGAGAGAGGAACAGTACAGGAGACACAGTAAGAAAGTTCCAGTGATGGAATTTGATTTAAATATCTTTGGAAAAGCCAGGCTAGACTGACCACATTTGTTTAAAATGAAAGTCTTAAATGTTTAATAAATACTAACTGAAATACAAAAATTAGCAAATAACAAAAATGCCAAAAGCTCAGAAATAAGATATGAAATTCACAAGATCTGACCTCAGAAATCTGTCTGTTTTCTTATGTGTATATAAAGGGAAATTATTATAATTGGCTGGCACATTTTCTTGACACAATTTCAACATTAACATATAAAAATATATGTAATCATAATTTTCTCATTTCAAGGATAAACTTAATGAATACCTATATATTAATAAATGTCCTCCTTTGACGTGTGAGTAGAATTATAGTCTTCACCATCTCAGTTAGGATTTTTATTTTTTGTCTTTGATTATCAGAATTACACATAGGAGCAGAAAGTCGATATGTTTACCTCTGCTTAGTTTCAAAATTGAACATTGCTATGGTTTGATATCAGAAGCAGTATGCCCAGAATCAGCTCTGAGAGGTTTTGTTTGGTTTAGTGTTAAATTCCTTGTGCCGGGTGAGATGTTATCTCTAACAACAATTAACTATCAGCAAAAGTAAAATTTCCTTTTTCCCCCCCTAAGAAGTAGTATGTGAAATGAGGAAGAAAATTGCGAGGTGATTTCAGGTGAATGTGCCTCTCAATCCTTTGATTCCTGACTTAAAACCAGTTGGTAAGCCTGACCCATGATGTAGGCATTTTTATTGAAGTGTTAAGATTACAAAAACTACAGGCAACTTACATATCTTCATACAGAAATCTTGTGCATTTTAAATGTCTTTGAGGAGGGAAGAGAACTATGTTGAAATGCAAAGGTTTGATTAGGTCAAAATGATTCAATAGTAGTGAAAAGGCCCTTACTTCACCTTTTCAGAGACCTGGAGAGGAAGGCCCTTTATCTTTTCCTTTCAGTCCTGTGTTGTCTTTTGTTTGTTTTATTTTTGCCTAAAAGATGTTCCTCTCCCTTTAGTGTACTGTACAGACAAATCTGGATTATCTATACCTCATTCTAATTAGTTCCTATTTAAAAATACTACCATAGGAATCTCAAAATTCAATCCTCAATTCTTTTGCCTATGTATTATATGCAAAAGATTGGTTTCTTTGAATTCATACCCACAAATGGGTAAATTAATTCCTTCGAGGATTTTCTGTAATGAAGTAGGAGGGAAAAAATGGTAATTCTCTTTGATTTAAATAAATATTAAAAATGAAGTCATCTATAAATGTATTTATCCAAAATCTTTACGTGCTACCAGATTTAAAATATAAATTAAGTGTAGGGAAGTAACTTTCATGAAAAGTTTGCTTTTTATTATCTGAAGCAGGGTGGTTATTGTTTTGTAGAATTCTGACTTCTTAACACATTATCTGATTCCTTGATCAGAAACTTTATAAAAATAGTCTGAGTGGCTTTTTAAATTTTGCTAGTGACCTTGTAAAAGTCCCTCCACTAGTCAGAAAGTGACTATTTCTCGATAGTGATTGCTGTTGCCTTTCCTGACTGTGAACATACAGCGTTTCCAAGCATTGCTTTAATGAAACTTGTTTGGGCATCATGGCAGACAACTGTTTCCCCCCCTGTAACTGTGCCCCTGCACAGTGTGCTTGGCAGACTTAGCAAAGCTTAAAAGTCAGCTGCATCTATGTGATCCAACTTTGCTTTGACTGGGAGCAATTGAGTACACCATTTGTTTTCTTTTCTAAATTTCACAAAAGCTTTATTTTCCATTTACTAGGATTTGGGGGGCGGGGGGTTGAGCCTAGGGCTGATGGTTTACCAATTTTTCTAACATCTATACCTCCAAAATATAAAAAAGGTTATGGCCTTATTACTGATCATAGTGGATAACACTATGGTCACTGCAGTTAAAACTGTGACCTTGAAGAGGGGGGAGTTTGGGGTGGGGAAGGCTCTAATGGTAGCGGCTTTCTTCACATTTTAGAGCTTTGATGTGTTCCCACAGCTGATATAAATGCAGGAGGGTGTGGGGGGGGGTTGGTCAGGGAAAGGCAGCTGGCTGGCAGCGACAGATTAAAATATTTCTGACCCACAAATGTAACCAAATGCCCATATTTCTTCATTTAACATAATTAATACCTTGTATTCCCACTGACTTTGATAAAGTAGCCTTCCCCTTCCCTCCCCTCCCCTTTCCCTCTGTCAACTTGGGGAAGACTATAAGAGATCTATAGTTAAAATACTCTGCAGATGATGAAGAATAGCAGGTCTTAAAAAGGCTAACATCAAAAGTCTCAATTAGGTTGCTGCCTAGCAGGAAGCTTATAACCACATTAAAATGGAAAAGTTATTTCATTTTTAGTATACTGTATTTCAGCAGCAAAGGTTGCAATCTAAGAGTAATATGAAACATTTTGGTTTGGCTGGCTAGTGAATTCACATTTTGTTATAAATGTGTAATTACAGGAAATGCATGAAAAGTGTTAAATATTTCTTATCAAATATTGTTAAAGAGGGGTTCTAGCTGTATTTGGAATTTAGAAAAGGCCTGGGGTGGATTTTGATCACGTTGCAAGGTCCACTTGTTGCATTTCATTTAAAGCAGTTATCCCTATTTTATTACAACAGAGCACAGTGGGGCTTTTTTTTTTTATTTACTCTCTAAAAGAGAGACACTGGCACAAATGTGCCTGTGGGTTTAAGCAACATTTGATTGATCATGTGATTGTATCAGTATGGTTTTTTTTTCTTTTATTTTGCCTCAGTGTACATATTTCTGAATGAAAAACGAGATGATGTCTTTATTTTTATTTTAAATGATCTGGTGGGGGTTGGAGAGGCCATCTGGAAAGGTAATGTCAGCTGAGGGCAAGAGCAGTCACTGGTGGAGGGTAGTCAGCCGCCTCTCCCCCGCCAGCACACACCAGCCTCCCCAAATCCAGTTTCATGGTGCCTGAGTTGCTGTCTGGTTGGTTGAACTCATTCTCCTCAGCTGATATTTAACTCATTGCTTGTCCTGGAGAAGTATTAGTACTGCCTTCTCTGGCCTTTACAAACATGATTGCTGGACAAAGATGATGAGCAGCGCTAATCTGCTGGGATGGACAGAATTCAATTATATTACTCTCTCAGAGGGGGAAAAAAGCACAAATTTAATGCTCTAACTAAATTGGATTCCTTCTCCTAAGAAATCCTAAATTTGTGTTTAATGGCCAGCTCCATGTAGAGCTGATTTACATTTGCAGGCTGGTTATAGATTTGGTTGATAGAATATCAAGTTTGATCTGTAGGTGGATGGTTTTACTACCCTAAATGAAAAGTACATATGGTCCTGCACTATTTTTTCTCAAGTAAAAATTGAGATCTTTTATTGGAAAGTATCCGGGGTAAGTAAACAGACAGTGATTACAGTGTGTCTGGAGCCACAGTTCTTAGAGGAGTGTGTATGGTTCACTCAGGAAGTGGGAATCCCATCAGGATTCTGGTTCTCCGTGAGATGGGAGTGGTAGAGGGTCATTTCTCAGGAGAAAGAGAGCTGACAAATGGAATTGCAGGGGTGTTCCTGCCAGCTGGATTTCTTTCTTTTCCCACCAGATAGATGTTTCATATGCATTTGCCTGTGCAGGAGAATTTTCTCGTGTCATAGATACAGAGAAAGGACAGATACACACACCGTATTTTATTTGGAGATGTCCTTGCAGAATTTCTCCCTATCCTGTTTCCTGCTGCAGTCCGCTGGGCAGCAGCAAGACCAAGGTGATTCCAGTAATAAACCTTCTGGGTATGGTTCACTGATTTGTTTGGACTCTGGATTTATTTTAGCAGACTTCTCTGATAACATTTTGCAGTTTTCAGCTTTTTGTTGTTGCAAGCGAAAATAATAAGTAAACCAGTTCAGGGCTATATTTCTCTTTCTGAAACCGATTCCATGTCATAGTGCCCTCCTGGGGGAGGAGCAACATCTCTAGCCAAGGCTGCAACCTGAGGAACTATCCCTGATGGAATATGAGAAAGAAGAGGGTATTGTTTCCATTCTTAATGTTTCTGCCTTTTCTTCTTATTTGGGACACAGAAGAGGACCAAGATGATGTTAAGAATTTTTACCTCAATGAATTATATATATACATACATATGTACATACATACATGTGTTCAAATTTTATATATAATTCTATTAAATTTAGTCATACTTTGGGAAAAGATCAAGGTAACATTTCTTTTTTTCCTTTTTTTTTTTGAGACAGAGTTTCAAGCTGCCACCCTGAGTAGAGTGCTGTGCTGTCACAGCTCACAGCAACTTCAAACTCCTGGGCTCAAGCAATTCTCTTGCCTCAGCCTCCCAAGTAGCCAGTGCCCAGCTATTTTTTGGTTGCAGTTGTCATTGTTGTTTGGCAGGCCTGGGCTGGATTCGAACCCGCCAGCTCTGGTGTATGTGGCTGGTGCCTAGCCGCTGAGCTATAGGCGCAAGGCTAAGGCAACATTTCTACTCCCATTTCTTCAACAAATTTTTGTTGAGCACCTACTGTGTGATGTGGTAGTAAGTACTGAGAATGGAATTTCCAGAGCAGATGTTGTTGTTCCCATAAGGTGAGTGAAGCACAGCAGCACGCATGGTGAACGCTATTCAGTGTTTTTCTACACTGATATTTAGCAGATCAATTCTTTTCAACAAACTGACAGGAGGTGGGATAGTTTCTCGGTCTTAACACCTGAATGCCCAAGATATTTTAGGTTTAAAGGTATAATTACACTTTTCCAGTGCAGAGCTGCCCAAAGTCTTTAAAGATTTCATCCCAGAGCCCCTTCTGGAATAGAGGTTAAGAAGCGGTAATATTCCATTTATCCAGTAGTTAGACATGCAACTGACATACCAACAAATGCTCAAACCAAAGTTTAATTGAATTGATCATATTGTTGGCACTGAAATCAATGATAAAAACAGACTTTTTTGAGACACCAATATTGGGAAATTTATAAAAACCTAAATGGAAGGCAATAAAAGTACTATGGAATCATGTGTAGAGTGATTCTGAAACAGTGGCAAGATACTGAACTTTCTTCTAAATCATTAAAGAAATATTTAATTATGTTCAGTATAATTTTTGTCTATAGCATCTGCTGTGGTCCGAATATATCCCTCAGAGTTCATATGTTGGAAACTCAATCCCTAGTGCAGTGGTGTTAAGGCTTAAAGTTATCACCAGATCTTGAATTCAAATTCAAATCTTGATTTTTTTTTCCTTCACCTATAGATAATTAGATGTTTGAAAGTGGAAGAAATCCCACCATCATTATTTTTAAGCTTCTGATGTGATTTAGCAGGTATCTGTGAAAACTCCTGCTGTGTAGGCACTGGGCATTAGGTACTAGGTGCTGTAAAAGAAGGTCCTCTCACTCAAGCAGTTTATAATCTAAAGGGTTGGACAGATATAAAACTAGACTACAAGGCAAACAAGTAAATGCCACAGAACAGCTTTACATAAACACGCTTTGGGAGCCCAGAGGCTGTTTGTGATGCCTGTGGCTTCCAGCAGGGGAGACATTTGAGCAGGTGGCAGTGTTAAGAAAGGCATTGTATGTAATAGGAAATGCTGTGATTTACTTTGGTAGTGTTTTCATGGTTAGGGTCTATTTTCCTTGACTCTTTCTAGTCTCATCTCCATGCCTATTTTTCACCGTGTGGTAGACACCTTATACTTGCCTCGTTGCTAAAACCTACTGTTTGATATTTACTATAACTTTAGGTTTATTTTCCCACCCCTTTGGTATGATATGGCACCGCCTGACTCCTGATGGTAACATGATTTTATTTCTCGGTTGGATTTTTATCACTCATGGAAACAAATGAAATTTACGTCTGCTGTCAAAATTCAACCATTAGCTTATTTCATTTGGTACATCAAGATTGACTTTTCTTTTTTCCCATCTATCTCCCTCTGTCTTTCTGTTTTTCATTTCTCTAACTCTAGGCTTTTTTTCTGCCGTTCTATGATTTTTCCTCTATCGCTCCCACAATCCAGAAGGTCTTTCTGATGACTCTTTGACACTAACTCTGTGTCTATTTACACCTATCTTGTGGACCTGTCCTGTTCTATGAGTACTTTCTGTTTTCTCCCTTCTCCTATATTTTGTATTGGTCATTTAAATACCATGCTGAAAAATGGGTTTACATCATCTTGAGTGAAAAAAAATGCCATCAAATGAAAGTTTATTTTTAATAGTGACTTTGAGTGCCTGGAGATTAGATCATATTTTTCTCACCTTCTCAAACATTCAATCTCTGATTTTTCCTCCTGCCAAACTTTAGAATTCCAGAATGTTTTTCCTCAGTAATTTAATTAGGCCACAAGTTTGAGGCTTAATGGTAGATCAAAAAATGTATGATATGCTTGAGAGATCAAGACAGAAAATTGATTACTGTTGTAGCAAAGGTTGGCAAATGTGGGAGAGGGAGCAGGGACTGCCCTGTGCTGCAGGATCTGAGTCAGTGATCAAGGTCAGTTTTAGTTCATTAACTTCTTCTCAGTGCTTATAGTCATTGTAAATATAACTGCTCATACCTTATATTATCATTATGTTATAACGTAGTTTTGGAATGACTATTCACTTCAATCATGTCCTGGAGTAATATAAGGTGCTGAAATCTAGAGTAAATAAATTGATTTCTGGCTACTTTCTGATGCCCACAAATGAAAAAATTTTACCTCTCCAGGTGTAAGTATGGATAAATATTCTCACTCAGGCTTAGATTAGACAAGGAACTTTAGCCTAATTGTCTAAAGTCATTATCTATGTAGAGGAGCAATATACAGGGATTCCCATTGTGCTTTCAGCTAACACATCATTTTCCATTGGCGTGTATTTTATGCTAATTACTAAGACCTCACAATCAGGAAATATGTTTTCTTAACAATTCTAATACTTGTTTCATTCCTTTGTTCAGGCAATACCAAAACTTTTGACCATAAATTGCTCATTGGCCTACTTTTAAATGATGTTTAATGTTTTTCACTTAAAGCAAAATGGCAAATCATGTTAAGTTCAAAAAGCAGAAGTCTAGAATGAAGATTCTAGATTGTAGAAGATTCCATTTCTTCACTTAAAAGTATAATAACTTGATTTGGAGTTTTGTACATGGATAACCTAACTGTGCTAGGAGATAGGATTCTTTTGTTTAAAGATTCCTCGGTGGACTTTAGAAGCTCTCCACATCTTCATAAATAAACATAACATCAGAAAAATCACTATACTTTAACTTGTTAAATGTATGTTAAAGACCATTTGCTTAGCAGACAGTGGTTTGGTGATAAGATAATGTATTAGAGGTTCTTTAACTTAAGAATATTTGTGGTTAGTGATCCATATTTACTTATCTCATTTTTAAGTATATGTTGTTCCTTCCAATGTCTATAGTTGATTTTTCTAAAGTTGAAATAATTAACAGTCACTTTCTAGTCATTAACTGGATGCTCCCCCATACATACATTTTATAAGACCTTTAGTGAATGCAGGCACCAGACATAGGCTTCCACCTGAAACAAACTAGAAAATTAACATAATGGCTTTCAAGGTTCTAGATAGCAAGTAATTAAGGATAGTGATCCCTGAAAGACAGGAAACAAATGAAGTGAGCCCAACAATTGTCCCAGCTCATAGCCAGTACATATTGTAAGGAGGGGAAATCCAAGTGGAATGCAGCAGTCTCCCTGAGTGAAAGAGATGAGGGTAGGAGTCTAGGGAGGCCAAGTTGCCTAGAGTTCTTGGGACAGAGCAGAGAGAGAGCTCATGCCCTACAGACCTTCAAAGGAGACCCTGCAAGCCTTTGCTGAGCACCTGGGAAACTACCCAAAGGCCAAGAAGCAACCACATAAAATGATTCAAGGGAACATTCATGGGAGTTTACACAGAGCTGGGAATAATTTCTATTCTCCCAGCCAGAGAGGAAAATCTCATAATTTACAGGTGAACTAGTAGATTTTTATCTCAACAATTAGACAAAATGTCTCCTAGGCTAAACTCCTCTAGTTCTGCCTTGCTTAAAAGTCAGACCTGAGGCTCATGATAAATGAAGAGTTTATAATCAGTGATAAAGAAAAAAATGTAAGGTTCATGCACTACACATGAAGTGGAATAATATTCTGTACAGGTAGACGCTGGTAAGTTACAAATATATGGAATCCTAAAAATATTCAAAAGATCCAAAAGAAGGTATGAGAAACAAAAGAGAAAATGGAATAAATAACATACGGACAAATAGAAAACATGTATGTAGGAAGATGGTAGATTTAAACCCAGCCATAACAAAAAATCATATTAAATATAAATAGTCTAAATACCTAATTAAACAATAGAAAATGTCAGATGGGATGAAAAAGGCAAAACTCACCTATATGCTACCTATAACAAATGCCCTTAAATATATAGACACAAATAGGCACGTACCTGTAATCCCAGTACTGAGAAGACTGAAATAGGAAGATCACTGTAGCTCAGGATTTAAGATCAACCAAGGCAACAGAGCAAAACCATGTTTCAAAAAAAAAAAAATAGTGATATACTGTAATGATGTACTCTGCTAACACTAATTTTTTTTTTTAAAGAAGGAATGATTCACTTCAGGACAATGATTCACTTCCCTTATCACAGAATAAGGGAACATTTATAACCACAAAGAAGTTGGTTCACGAAGATAACATATCTATGATAAATGTTTGTATACCTAATTATAGAGCTTCAATGTAAACACAACAAAAGCGGTAGACTGGATGTAGAATTAGGTAAACACACAATTGTAGTTGGAGACTTCAATATCTCTCACAATAATTGATAGACAAAGAATCAGCAAATAGAATATTTGGATAATACTAATAACCAGCTTAATCTAAATGACATTTATAAAAGGAAACACTACGAATAGCAGAATCACCTTCTATTTACGTACATAAAAACTATTGCAGTGATCATATGTTGAGTTATAAAGAAATTTATAGGATTTAAATGATTCAAAATGTAGGCTGGGCACAGTGGCTCATGCCTGTAATCCTAGCACACTCTGAGGCTGAGGTGGGTGGATTGCTTGAGCTCACAGGTTCAGGACCAGTCTGAACCAGAGTGAGACCTTGTCTCTACAAATAGCCAGGTGTTGCGATGAGCACCTGTAGTCCCAGCTACTTAGGAGGCTAAGGCAAGAGAATCGCTTAAGCCCAAGACCTTGAGGTTGCTGTGAGCTGTGATGCCACAGTACCCTACCGAGGATGACAAAGTGAGACTCTGTCTCAAAAACATTAAATAAGTAAATAAACCATACAAAATGTTTTGTATTATACTGACCACAGTAGAATTAAATTAAAAATCAGTAACCATAAGATGTTCAGGAAAAAAAAAATCACAAAATATTTGGAACATAACACTTCTAAATAACTCATTGATTTAAGAAGAAATAAAATGGAAATTAGAAATTATTTTGAACTGAATGAAGATTAAGACATGTCATAATTTGTGGAATGCACTAAAGCAGTATTTAGAGGGAAATTTATAGCACTACCTAAATTTTTAAAAAAAGGTCTTAAATCAAAAAACATATAAGGATCAAAGTAGAAATCATTTAAATAATAACAAAAACAATAGAGAAAATCAGTGAAACCTTTGTTGCTTAGTTTTGACACCAATGGCATGATCCTTTTAAAAAGAGAGGTAAATAGGACTCCACCAAAATCAACAGCATCCCTTCCTCTAATGATATGTTAATGGACTGCAACATGCTGGGGGAAATTTTTTAATTATTTATTTTTAAAAATTGACAAAAGTTACATATGGTCTGCAATATGATTGCTGTTGTGTGTGGTGGGAGCATTTGAATTTATTCTTAACAATTTTGAAATATGCAATATATTAGTTTATTAACTATAATTACCATGCTGTGGAACAGATCTCAAAAACTTTTTCTCAAAATAGATCTCAAAAAACATTTCTAATTCAAACGTTGTACCTTTAACCAGTATCTCCCCACTTTCCCCATCCTCCAAACTCTGGTACCCACCATTTCTACTCTGCATCTTTGAGTTGGATTGTTTTGTAGTCCATATATAATTGAGATCATTTTTTTTGAAATCATGTTTTATTTGTCCTTCTGTACTGGCTTATTTTACTTTGATGTCTTCCATGTTCATCTGTATGTTGTCAAACTATAGAATTTCCTTCTTTTTAAAAGCTGAATAGTATTCAATTCTTTATATGAGCATATATCACTTTTTAAAAATCCATTTGTCGGCTCCACGCCTGTAGTTCAACCGGCTAAGGCGCCAGCCACATACACCTAAGGTGGCAGGTTCGAATCCAGCCCGGACCCGCCAAACAACAATGACGGCTGCAACCAAAAAAATAGCCAGGCGTTGTGGCAGGTGCCTGTGGTCCCAGCTACTTGGGAGGCTGAGGCAGGAGACTCGCTTGAGCCCAGGAGTTGGAGGTTGCTGTG
>CAUYTI010030960.1:0-16463 GCA_963575145.1 Galago senegalensis | reverse complement strand
GTGGCATTACAGCTCACAGCAACCTCCAACTCCTGGGCTCAAGCGAGTCTCTTGCCTCTGCCTCCCAAGTAGCTGGGACCACAGGCGCCCGCCACAACACCCGGCTATTTTTTGGTTGCAGCCGTCATTGTTGTTTGGTGGGTCTGGGCTGGGGATTCGAACCCGCCACCTTAGGTGTACGTGGCTGGCGCCTTAGCCGGTTGAGCTATAGGCACCGAGCCTCAGAGGGTTTCTTGGTGGGAGAACAAATACCAGGGCCCTGAGGCAGGTGAAGCAACAGCCACTGCACTTAGTCAACAAGCCACGGAACTGGGCTCTCCTCAACAGCTGCCACGGCAAGGCCCTGCAGACACATGAATAGGACATGGAAGGGACACAGCTTGCCCCTCCTGGGCCATGGGAGGCCCTGACATTCAACACAGGGTAGACACTGTCCTGCAGGTCAGTTCTGCAGGAGCTTCCCAGCCGGCCAGCCCCGACATGTACCATGAGCTTCACGCTGGCCCTGATCTGGCTATGAAGCACTGGGACATAGGAGAGTTTTAGGGTAACAAAACTTTTTTCTTTTATGGCTACTCAAAAATTTACAGCAGTTGAAGTTACACTTTAACGCCATTTATAAGCCCTGACACCAGTCACTAGGATCATAACTATGTAACATGAAGAAAGCAAGAAAGCCCCAGCAGGACCCCAGAGCCCCAGAAGCTGGGCCAGCAGCATGCATCACCCTGTGACATCAAGGTCAGCAGGAGATCCCGACCAGCCCGTCACAGTCATCCAGAGCTAAGAGGAAAACAACACACGCTTGACAAAGGCAGAAGGACTATGAGGGCAGCAGACAGGCGGACCCTCAGAATGGCCCCCAGGACAACTCTTCACAGAACTTCCTGTGATGGGCTCAGCAGAATGTTCTAGAGCTGCCTTGTCCACAGCACCTGAAATGTGGCCAGTGTGACTGAGGACCAGAATTTTTCATTTAAATTCAAAGTCTAAAACGACAGGAAAATGGAATGGGGGGGGGCCCAGCTCCATCTCCTACCAGCGTACAGCCAGGGTAGCCTCCCAGGGCCAAAGGCAGTGGCCAAGACTAGACCTGAGAAGCAAACAGCGTGGTAGTGACACCAGCCCCTTCCACATGCTGCGTGGTCCGGCATCCACCTTGCTGGCCATCAGGTGCCGGCCGCAAGTGGCGGAATGTGCAGGGCGATCCCAAGGGAGGCAGAGAGGAGGTTGTGCTCACTCGGAGATAGCAGGACCACCTGTGCAGATGTTACCCAGGTACACTACAGTGCAGGCAGGGAGGAGACTCTGCTCCCTTCTTTCTATGCCCAGGGCTATGGGCCACGTGGCTGACTACAGTGGCCAGTGGTACCACTGCTATGTGTGCGGCCCTGGAGGGAGCTTGGCACCTCGCAGCTGGGAAGTCCTAGTGTGTGATTCCTCAGGAGGGGAAAGGACAGGGGTCTCCATGCCAAGATCCAGCTGTGCAGCCGCTGGCTCAGGCCAGGGACCTGGCCCAAGTGGTCAGAGGTCCCACCCCAACTTCAAAGTCCCAATCGCCCATGCCGCATGTGGGGCCCAGCCTGCCCACCCCACAGGCCCACTGAGTCCTCACCACATCCTGCAGGTGCGGGGATAGTCCTCATTCCTGGAACTCACACCAGCCGGCAACACAAATGGCTGCCCTGGCCCAGACTGGACAGGCTGCTCAGCGGCGGCTGCCACATCCCCAGGCTCCCCGCCGTCCTCGGCAGGCACACCACCCAGTCCTCTGCCAGGTGGCTGCAACTCCCTGGAGCCCTGCTGGCCCCGGCTCCCGCCTGCCTCTCGCCCATCCTCCTGCTGTTCCTGGCGCACCCGCTCGCGGACCTCAAGGACGATGCGTGAGAGCTCGTTGAAGTCCCGCAGGCCCTCAGCATCGGGCAGCTGGATCCGGTGCCTCAGGTCGATCTCCACCGTCTGCTGCCCAGCAGGGATGTTAGGGTCTCCCTGTGGAGACAAGCAGCAATCAGCAGGGCCTGGGACCAGAACAGAAGCCTTCGCACAACATCCATCCCAGACTCTGCCTCTGGGGAAGGGCCCTGGAGCCAGGGCCCCACTGAGCACCAACCCCTACAGAGCAGCCACATCTCAGAAGCCCCTGGAAAGCAGCACCTGGACCAGGTGGCCTAATAAGGTCAGGGTGGGGAGAACCCCCTGTGCCACATGGGGCCCTGGTCCCAGGAGGTACAGCGAGGCAGCTCTGCTCTTATAGGACACGTTAGTGGCACCTGCCAGAAAGTCCACACAAGAACGGCAAGGACCCACAATCCCAGCACTCTGGGAGGCTGAGGCAGGTGGACGGCTTGAGCTCAAAGGTTCAAGACCAGCGTGAGCCAGAGCGAGACCTCGTCTCTAAAGCTGGGCATTGTGGCAGGTGCCTGTAGTCCCAGCTACTCAGGAGGCTGAGGCAAGAGAATCACTTGAGCCCAAGATTTTGAGGTTGCTGTGAACTGTGACACCACGGTAGTCTACCAAGGGCAACAAACAGAGACTGTCTCAAAAACAAAAAAACAAAAAAAGAATGACGAGGACAAGAGGGCGGGGCAGGGTGAGTGGCGGCCCTGTGGTGGGCAGTGAGCACCTGTTCGGAGCAGTACCATTCAGACCCAGGAGGGGGCTTCATTCTGGACTCAGTACTGCTGGACACAGGGCAGGGTTACCAGGGAGCCACATGTTGGTGTTGTCCAGGCATTCAGCAGCCCCCCAGTTAACTCAGCTCCTCACAGAGCTAAGCCCCGCAAGGTGGTGCTCACTGTGATCTTGGTGCCCCTGGCACGCTGGCCGTGGAAGCTGAGCATGACGATCTCCAGGCCGTGGCTGCCATAAGTGCCCTTGAAGAGGCCGGGCTTGATGAGGTCGTCAGGGCCAGAGGGTGGCAGGTAGATGCGGCGGTAGGTCAGGCAGTTGCTAAGGGGGGAGGGGTAGCATCAGCGTGGGAGGCCATGGGGAGATGTGGGAAGGCCACCTACATAGCACCCTGGTTGAGCTGCTATAGGGGATAGAGGGCAGTCAGAGGCGGCTTGGCCAGGCCTCAGGGTCCCCTCCCCCAGCAACCTGCAGCACAAGGCACAGATGCACCATCTGCTTCCAGAGAAAAGAGTGCACATCTCCAGGCAGGGGACGCTGCACAGGGCTCAGCAGGTCAATGGCAGCGAGCCAGACCTCCCAGAGCTGGCACTGCTCTTGACATGGGTGGCCCTGGAGAGCCAGGACAGAAGGATGCCAACCCCAGGGGAGATGGCGCCAGGCAGGACAGCACTTACTCGTACTGGCTGGTGTAGATGAACTTCATCAGGATCAGCTCCTGCATGTGCTCGTGGAAGATGTCCTCCAGCGTGCGCCCCCACTCCTCCCGCAGCCACGTCCGGAATTCCTTCAAGAGAACACACAAGTCATGAAACCACCACCCATCATGTCCAAGTATGTCAGGATGCACCTCTGATGGCACCAGGCAAGAGAAAGGGGTGCCGTATGTGTCTGCACGGTGTCCAGGGAAAGCACGGGTGCCAGTCCCAGCCTTCCCAGGGTGAGACCCCGGCTCCCGGCAGGAAGGGCAAGGCCACCTCAGGGAGGCAGAGCCGAGTGTATCTGCCTTTGTACAAAGTGCTTTCAGAGTTACGCTGGGTGTTCGGTGACAGGAGCTTCTGCAAATGCCACATCCCCAAAGCTCAGCCTGGCTGCACCAAGAGACGCTGGACGGGCACCAGAGTCCCTGCGGGTCATGCCCCTTGACAAAGACCACACAGACAAGATGTACAGGACAGAGCTGCCTAGAACAGCGGGACAGGGTAGGGCAGGGAGCCAGACCACCACACCTCAGAGCTTCAGAACACAAGGTTCTTCCTTTGAACTTCTGGCCAAGCCAGACAGTGGTGCTGGGTCACACAGGCAACCCAAGGCTCTGTCCAGAGGTGACACTATCAGATGTAACCACAAGCTGTACCTCACTTCAAACAGCAGGGACGGAGGTGCCACTGACATTAGGAGAGAAACAGGAATGCTGGTGGGGACAATGTCAGTGCTGTAGAGACACTGCCTGCTCCACCCTCAAAAACACACCAGGCCAAGGCATCCAGGGGATGCTGCCTGCTTAATTTCATCCTATACAGATTATTCCAAGGCCCAGGAAGGAAAGAAAGCTGCTATGGTTCAAAGTTCATGTGTTAAAGACCTGAGCCCCAGTGGTGCTGGGAGTGGAGGCCTTTAAGAAGAGTCTAGGTCACAAGGGCTCTGCACTCACAGATTCATGCCCTAATCCTGTGTGGGTTCATTCTAGGAGAGGTGGGCCCCGTCTGTGTGCGTGTCTCTCTCTCTCTCTCTCTCCCACCTGCTCCGGCCCTGCCACCTTCTGCCATGAGATGACACAGCAAGAAGGCCCTTCCGGATGCTGGCTCCTCAATCTTAGATTTCCCAGTCACCAGAACCGTCAGGAAATAAATTCACATTCTTTATAAATTGCCTGGTCTGTAGCATTTTGGTGTAGCAGCACAAAACAGACTAAGACAAAAAGCTTTCCAGTTCTCACACTAAGCTACCAAAATACTGCTACTAAAATCAGACAGCACAAAAAATATTAGACCACATAAATTCATACAAAGACCCAAAATAACAGCAAACACATCTAGCAGCACAGCATTAACATACCACAAATAAATGAGACTTTTCCCCTAGACTTCACAGTGTCTCAATGTTAGAAGTCAATTAATGTAAGTCATCACATCACTAGATCAGGGGGACAAAAAAAAAAAATCACCTCATGGTTTCCATAGATGATTTTTAAAAATTCAGTAAATTTAGAATCTATTCTCAAAACATAACACAAAGTCTCCTTAATGAAACACAAGAGGACAGGCTCAGTACCTGTGGCTCAAGCGGCTAAGGCACCAGCCACATACACCTAAGGTGGCAGGTTCGAATCCAGCCCGGACCCGCCACACAACAATGAAGGATGCAACCAAAAAATAGCCAGGCATTGTGGCAGGCGCCTGTGGTCCCAGCTACTTGGGAGGCTGGGGCAGGAGACTCGCTTAAGCCCAAGAACTGAAGGTTGCTGTGAGCTGTGACACCATCGCACTCTACTGAGAGTGACAAAGTAAGACTCTGTCTCTAAAATAGAAAAAAAAATACCAGGTGGGGGATAAAAATCAGAGGCAAGAGCCCATTAGCAACAGCAACAGAAGAACAAACCAGAGTCTGTTCTGAGACCAACGGGCAGGTCCCCCTTAAGGAAACACACAGCCTGAGCAGGCGGGGCACAGGGCTTCAGATGGGAGCCCCCATATCACACAACATCAGCTTCCCAGACACGGCTTGTAAGTGTGACATGATTCCAACTGAAACAGGAGACACGAGAGGATGTTTCTAGGAAGTTGATAGTTCTGGAACTCGTATGGGAGAAGATAAGATGAGCCCAGAGAACTCTGAAACACAAGAGGAGACAGCCAGCCTTTTCCCCCAGTGTGACTCCAGTGACTGATGAAGTAGCAGTGCCAGGACAGCGTGGGGCCTGCACATGGACAGACCATCCAGGGTCAGGACATCACATCTGAACACAGACCAAATACACAGAACAATTCCAGACAAAGATGGCATTTTCACACAGAATGCGGATCACTCGCAGCCAGTGTGAGGGCAGCTGAGCAGGACCCATTGGAAGCATAAGGCTAAACCTCACATTTCACCCCAGAATTAATCCAAATAGCCAAAAAAGTAAGAAAATAAAACATGAACTCATTTGTAAACATAACAGAGTTTGGGGGAATGGACTTTTTTTTTTTTTAAATAGAGTCTCACTCTGTCCTCAGGCTGGAGTGCTCTCATCAGAGCTCACTGTAACCTCAGACTCCTGGACTCAAGGATCCTCCTGCCTCAGCCTTCTAAGTAGCTGGGACTACACACGTCCATCATGATACCTGGCTGGTTTTTGTTTTTCAGTTTATTTTTTATAGAGATAGGGTCTTACTAGGCGGGTCTTGAGTTCCTGACCTCAAGCAATCCTCTTGGCTAAGCCTCCCGAAGTGCTGGGATTATAGGCATGAGCCACCACACCCGGCCAGGAAAGGATTTCTAAAATGATCCCGGACTAAGAGACTTTAATGGAAATGATACATCTGATACAAAAATTAAAACTTAAGGCTCAGCGCCTGTGGCTCAAGCAGCTAAGGCGCCAGCCACGTACATCTAAGGTGGCAGGTTCGAATCCCCAGCCCGGGCCCGCCAAACAACAATGACGGCTGCAACCAAAAACTGGCCAGGCGTTGTGGTGGGCGCCTGTTGTCCCAGCTACTTGGGAGGCTGAGGCAGGAGACTCGCTTGAGCCCAGGAGTTGGAGGTTGCTGTGAGCTCTGATGCCACAGCACTCTACCCAGGGGGACAGCTTGAGGCTCCGTCTCAAAAAAAAAAAAAAAATTAAAACTTAAAAAGTTCCATGGAATTCAAAATAGTAAATAAGGTAAAAAAAAAAAAAAATTGCAACTCATATCTGGAAGGGTTCATTTTCCCAGTAAAGGAAAAAGCTAATTCTAGAGTTCAGTTACAAATATACCAACACCTCACAGAAAGAAAAAAAATATTCATAGTTCACAGTAAAGAAGCCACAGGAGCGGCTCGGCGCCTATAGCTCAACCGGCTAAGGCGCCACCCACGTACACCTAAGGTGGAGGGTTCGAATCCCCAGCCCGGACCCACCAAACAACAATGATGGCTGCAACCAAAAAATAGCCGGGTGTTGTGGCGGGCGCCTGTGGTCCTAGCTACTTGGGAGATGGAGGCAAGAGACTCGCTTGAGCCCAGGAGTTGGAGGTTGCTGTGAGCTGTAATGCCACGGCACTCTACCCAGGGGGACAGCTTGAGGCTCTGTCTCAAAAAAAAAAAGAAGCCACAGGAGCTCGTGAACATGGGGACTATTCTGAGCCTCACTCTGAGTAAGAGAAACATAAATTGCCCGCCAATGTCAAGATGACCACAAAGCATTTATTCTCACCATAACACGTGGGTTTTTCTAGTTTTCACGAGGAATGTGTGTTGTTTTACTTACCATCAGAAAAAATACTATTCCATTTCAAAATCAGGAAATACACACCTTTCCTTCAGGTCTCAAGAGCCGAAGAGTTTCTATTGTCAGAAAACATGTTGACATTTCTCACTTAAACGTGAACTACAGCAATCACACACACATTGCATACGAGGTCTGACAATTCAGTTGGAGAATTCATCCTAGAAAAAGTGCTACATGCCTCATTACTGAGTATCACGACAGTCACCTTCAGAGTACTCCTGGTGGCAATCTGGTGACTGCACCAAAGTTCGGCAATGAGGCATGTAGCACTTTTTCCAAGATGAGTTTGCCAACTTAATTCTCCAGCTTCACATATGACCACATTGAAAATCAAATTTTACATGGCAGTGTTATAAATGAAAAAGCATTTCCCTTCTTCATCATCTCCACCATCTCCACAGGTCACCTATTCAGGAAAACAGGCAACTCATTTCCCTTCAAAGGGTCCCAAGAGGCACATGTTCATTTTAGCTCTCCGGGCAGTCTCTGGCTAAGGAGGAAACCACTAGAAAATCAGAAACTGACTAGGAAGGTGAACCCAACAAATAAACACAAACTACAATGAGCACCCTCTATTCAACAGAGGCAAATGCTTTTCAAAAACATTCTGAAACAGGAGCATGACTTTGACCCTCAGAAAACTTCAACTCCAGGGTGGTATGAACATACTTGTGCGGATACCAGTAAACCCAGTACACAAGGCTCAGCCACTGCACTGCCAGGGCTGGACACTCCTGCTGGCCTGCTCCAAGCCCCGATCTCCCTGCAGCTCACATCCGAGAAGCAGCCCCAGCAAAGCTCTTAGCAAATGTTCCCAGCAAAGGGTCAAGAAGTGCCGACTCCCATCTGCCTCATTCTGAGAACCTGCACTCCTGCATACACACATCCGCTTTTGCTGTCCCTAAACTGCACGTTGGAGGCCTTTTCTGCACTGACCACATCAGGCTGGGCCTCGGGAACCAGCCACACTCTGGCCATTTCAACCCTTGAACCCAAGTATCTCTCTGCCCTGGAGGAGGCCAGGTCAACGCAGTGTGGTGAACAGGGGAAGGCGCGTTTGTCCTCACGAGGCCCTGCTCACCTCCTGCCTCCCACCAGACATCCTGTGGTGGTCCGTCTGGTTGCACTTGGTGGAGAACTCATCCTTCTTCACAATCTTGAATGTTCACAATAGAAGAATAAAGAACAAAGCAAGCGGTTAGTCACAGCCACACCCCACCCCACAGCACAGCCATAATCATGCCTCCCACCTCTGTCCACCAAACCCGTCCACAGACAACCAAGATGGGACCAAACTGGAGCTGTCCAGCAGGACCCAGGAGCACCCTGCGTGCACACTTCCTGCTGGGGGGAGGGGAGGCGCAGGGCAGCCACACGTCCCAAAGAGGGGTCTGGTCTTCTCAGGGGGACTCAAGGGGGCAAAGGGGGCTGTGTCTCGCACAGTATGTGGGATAACACGTGTGCTCTCTGGGGCAGCCAACCCTGCCAGGGCGCAGAGCACTCTAATCCAAGCTGATCTTCTTACAAAGAAAAGACAGAGAAGAAATGGAGCTGTGAAGAGCAACGGCTCTGAGTGAACACAGAATGGACAGAGGCCCAGGAGGGGTCTGACCAGCTCCATCACACCAAGGTGGCCCAGATAACGGCAGACCCTCCCCCCCCCCCACCTGTCATAGGCACAGATGCACAGCACACCTGGCTGGCACTCACACAGGACGGCACAGGGTCACAGAGGCCCAGCTCTCACACACCTGGATGTGGCCGTTGTGGGGCCCTTTGTGGCCGTACATACACTCCACCGTGGCAGACTTCCGCTCCAGCAAGTGGATCCTGAAGAGAGGCTTGAATCTCATGGGGTCATCCACATGTGGGTCATGGGGGGGCAGGTACATCCAGCCGATGATGAACAGGCCATCCACCTGCAGGGGGAGTTGGGGTTCAGGTGGGTGGAGGGACAGTGGCCCCACATGCCATTCTGTCAGGCTGTAGGCAGCACCCCCCAGGTGCTCGTCAGGCTTGTCAATCAGATAGAAAGGTCTGAACCCCCTCCCCCCCAGCACATCAGCACTAACTGCTGGTCTAACCTTGGGGTGGGGGTGCTGAGTCACACTAGGAGGTGTTACGGAACACACCCAGAGGCCACTGACCTGACAGAGTAAGTGGAGGGGTCTCTCTGAGCAGGAAAGAGGCTCAGACAAAATAAATTCAACATGAGGGCCACCTTAGCCTGGTCTGCGCAAGCTGAGGTCCACAGGCAGCAGTGGGACCTCAGGGGACAGGGTCAAGGCAGCTCTAGATGTGTGATGGTGACATGGTGGGTGCCAGGGGACAGGGGTCAGGGCAGCTCTAGACAGGTGATGGTGACACGGTGGGTGCCAGGGGACAAGGGTCAGGGCAGCCCTAGACGGGTGATAGTGACACGGTGGGTGCCAGGGGACAGGGCAGCCCTAGACAGGTGATGGTGACATGGTGAGTGCCAGGGGACAGGGGTCAGAGGCAGCCCTAGACGGGTGATGGTGACATGGTGGGTCCCAGGGGACAGGGTCAGGGCAGCTCCAGACGGGTGATGGTGACATGGCAGCCATGTGAGCAAACAGCCCCATGTCTCAGAGCACCAAACAGGAAGGGACCAAACACCCCAGGCCTGGGATGGGCTTTAAAATGCTCCAACAGGAAAGTCCAGGAGGGACAGATGCGAGGAGGGAGGCACCTGCTGTGAGCAGGAGCAGGAGGTGGCCCCTGCAGGAGCACGTCTGTCAGGGTGTTGAAAGAGAGAACGTGAAGGCAGAGGACAACTCCACACCGCCCAACAGGGCTCCCAGGGAGGAGGATGGCCCTTGACCAGAGTCACCATCACTCTGGAAGAGCCGGGACCCACTGCCACCAGCTCAGTGATGGAGGAGAGAAAGTCACCGTTTCTGTGGCCGACGAGTCTGAGACAAGAGCAAGCTGCGGCTGCCCTGCGTGGGCTCCATTTTTCTTAATCAGCCCTGGCTTTTCACAGGCTGACTTTTTGATTTCTGTTTTGTAGGGTTTTCTTTATTACTCACTACCAGTGAGCAAAACAATTACCACCCTCCCAACCAAGAGAACGGAATCTGCCCACCCTGCTGTGAGCTGCCTGGCTTATCCTGGGAGGAGACATCTAAGCAAGGCTCATGCCAGGTGGCCCGAAACTCAGGTGAGAAGCAAAGCTCTTAGCAGCGTCCCCACCAAATCATGAGGAGGCAGCAGCAATGTCTGTCCCACCCAAAGCCCCATTAGGTGAGAAATATGGAGTGACCAGCTGCCTCCTGCCTGTGGACACCAGGCCCAGTAGAACCCATGAGAACAGACACACCTACGTGGCTAAGCAGGCCACACAGCTGGGCTGGGTCTAGTCCCCTGAGTGCACAAAGGAAGGGGTTCAAAGTCTAAATGCCAGCTCTACCAAAGGATAACTCGCTTTGTTTTTCTTGTAGATCAGCTACAGTACAGTGACACTTCAGGGCCACATGCCTGCCCAGAACTCCACAAGGTCCAACCACCCAGACCCCCCCGCAGCCTTCTCTTCAAGAGAGCAAGAGCAGGCCAAGTGTGGTGGCTCACGCATGTGGTCCTAACGCTCTAGGAAAGCACGGCAGGGGGGGCCCGGAAGCCCAGGAGCTCAAGGCTGTAGTGAGATACAACTGCACCACTGCATGTCAGCCTGGGTGACAAAGTGAGACCCCATCTCAAAAAAAAAAAAAAAAAAAAAACCCAGAGAAAAGACAAGCCAGTATCTGCACCACAGGGCCAGTGGGGCAGCAACACCAAAAAATGGGCCTGAAACCCAGCAGCAGCTTCCTGAGATACGCCGGCAGTGAGTGAGAGGTGCTGCAAGGTGGAATCACAGGAGACACCAGCCTCCAGTTCACCCACGAGCTAACACCAACCCAGCCCTCCAGTGAAGACCAGCCGCAAAGCTGAGTAAATGGAAGGTTTCCAATACTACTTAAAGACATCAGGGAATAACTACGGCAGCCCAGAGACGAGGGCCCGAGATCATGGCTGCCTCCACTACGCCCAGAGGCTGCCAACTGCTGTGGCCGGGCGGAGACAGTAGCGAATGCTGGGGCTGCACAAGGTCAGGGCCCTAACCTGTGAGGGTGACAGAGGGAGAAACAGCAGAAGCAGCTGCTGTGAGGCCAAGTTGCCCAAGGAGGCTGACTGACAGCTGGGAGAGAAGACATGGACTCAGGGCCCAGGGAGGACGTGGCCAGAGTGGCCATCTGACATGGAGAAGGCCATGCCCAGGGAGGGAGATGGCTCCACGCCTGAAATGCAGCTCACCCTGGCCCACTCCACCTGCCAGCCAGGGGCAGTCCTCTCCTGGGGACACCAGCAACTGACAGGCCAACCAGCCACATCACAGATCAAGAGATAAAAGGGAGCCTAAAATCTGACCTGGGGGCCACACACTCAAAGAAACTGACTAATGTATCCAAGCAAATGGACAATGAAAGGAAAAACTTCACCAGAAAAATGGAATTTATTAAAATATAAAAATGGGGCAGGTGCCCACAGCTCAGTGGGTAGGGCACTAGCCACATACACCCAGGCTTACAAGTTGGAACCTGACCTGGGCCAGCCAAACAGCAATGACAACTGCAACAACAACAACAAAATAGTCAGGCGTTAAGCTTGAGGCTGTCTCAAAAAAAAAAAAAAAAAAAATTAGCCAGGCACTGTGGCGGGCACCTGTAGTCCCAGCTACTTGGGAGGCTGAGGCAAGAGAATCACTTAAGCTCAAGAGTTTGAGGTTGCTGTGAGCTGTTGACACCACAGCACTCGACCGAGAACGACACCGTTAGACTCTGTCTCAAAAAAATTAAAAATTAAAAATAAATAAAATATAAAAATGCACACCTTGGGTCAGCGCCTGTGGCTCAAGCAGTTAAGGTGCCAGCCACATACACCTGAGCTGGCAAATTCGCATAAAGCCCTGGCCCACCAAACAACAATGTTGACTGTTGCAACTAAAAAATAGCCGGGTGTTGTGGCAGGTGCAGCTGGGTGTATTCCCGGCTACTTGGGAGGCTGGGGCAAAAGACTCGCGTAAGCCCAGGAGTTGGAGGTTGCTGTGAGCTGTCTCAAAAAAACAAAAACAAAAAATGCATACCTCGGGCCATCACAGGCACCAACAACTGGGCTGGGCTCCCCAACAGACAAGAGGACCGTGGGACGGCGTTCCCAGCCCAACAACAGGTACCACAGGACTGCCATTGCCTTGGACACCAGCCTGGATGGAGCCTTCCTGCACAGTCCAGACCGCAGTGCTGGGCATAGGGCCAGAGCAGAACCCAGCAGTGCTCTAATGTCAGGAAGCAGACAGCTGTGTTCAAGGCAGCTGCTGGAAAGTGTGAGGCAAAGACCCAGAAAGGAAGGAACTGGCCAGGGAGAGGGCTCCAGAAGCTGCAGGAGCCAGTCCTGCCAACTGCACCTGCATGAGGACAGGCCTAGGTGGTCAGGAAGCAAGGGCCTCACGGCCCCCACCTCCCTCCAGCCAAGTTTGAGAACACTGTAGAATCCTAAACCACTACTTAGAACAGAACTCGGGATGCAAAGAAAGGCACTTGCACACTGTCAGTGGGAATCTTGGGGTGCGGGGGGTACTCACACACTGTCAGTGGGAATCTTGGAGTGCAGGGGGGCACTCACACACCGTCAGTGGGAATCTTGGAGTGCAGGGGGGGCACTCACACACCATTAGTGGGAATCTTGGGGTGCAGGGGGGCACTCACACACCGTCTGTGGGAATCTTGGAGTGCAGGGGGGGCACTCACACACCATTAGTGGGAATCTTGGGGTGCAGGGGGGCACTCACACACCGTCTGTGGGAATCTTGGGGTGCGGGGGGCACTCACACACTGTCAGTGGGAATCTTGGGGTGCAGGGGGCACTCACACACTGTCAGTGGGAATCTTGGGGTGCGGGGAGCACTCACACGCTGTCAGTGGGAATCTTGGGGTGCAGGGGGCACTCACACGCTGTCAGTGGGAATCTTGGGGTGCAGGGGGGCACTCACACGCTGTCAGTGGGAATCTTGGGGTGCAGGGGGCACTCACACACTGTCAGTGGGAATCTTGGAGTGCGGGGGGCACTCACACGCTGTCAGTGGGAATCTTGGGGTGCAGGGGGGCACTCACACACTGTCAGTGGGAATCTTGGAGTGCGGGGGGGCACTCACACACTGTCAGTGGGAATCTAGGGGTGCGGGGAGCACTCACACGCTGTCAGTGGGAATCTGGGGAGCAGATCAGTACAGCCTTTATGGAGAGAAGTATGGAGAGTCCTCAAAGAGTTGAAATTAGTTTCCTACCCTAAAAATAAGTCATTTTACCATAGGGATATTTGCACTCAAATATCTACAGCAGCTCCATTCATAATCAGAAAGATGTGGCAGCAACCCAAGTGCCCATCAATCCATGAATGGGTTAGTGAACTGCGGTACATGGACACCAGGAAGCACTGCTCAGCCACAGAGAAGACGGAGACTCTGCATCTCCCGCATCTACCTGGAAGGATCTGGAGAATGTTCTCCTATGTTAAGCACTACAAGAATGAAAAATCAAGCATCCCGTTCACTCACTACTGAATCAAGACCAGTAGATTAAGAGCTACAGACCCACACAAGACAAAAACACAAACCAAAGAAGAGGGGAGGAGCTCGGCAAATTCCCAGGGAGCACACCCCACAGGTGTGTGGCTCACTCCTTGGGTGAAGGACTCAGCCACAGCTCAGACTTTACCTTACAAACACAAACAACATAGCCTAATCACACATACCCTCATAGTGATCCCCCTCCAAAAAACAAAAAAAACCCCTAATCTTTGGGGCAGGCATTGTGGCTCATGCCTGTAACCCCAGCACTTGGGGAGGCTGAGGCTGGAGGATTGCATGAGTTTAGGAGGTGGAGACCAGCCTGAGCAAGAGCAAGACCATGTCTTTACTAAATATGAAAAGATTAGATGGGGGAGGCACCAGGAGTTCCAGCTACTCAGGAGGCTCGCTTAAACCCAGGAGTCTGAGGTTGCTGTGAGCTAGGCTGAGGCTGCAGCACTCTAGCCTGGGCAACAGAGTGAGACTCTGTCTCAAAGACAAAACAACCGTAACAACAAAAATGAATCTTTGCTCTTTTGGAAAATAAAATGTAATTCTTGAAAAGCAACCTGACAAGGCGTTCTTTTTAATCACCTCTACATCCTGCAGGAAGGCCCCGGGTGAAGAGGCTCTCCAGCTCGCCCGCGTCACTCCTGTCTGCGTGCACAGAGCCTGGCAGGCTCTCACACTTACCACCACGTTCAGCAGTCCTCCGTAAGGCCCAATGTCCGGCTGCCACAATCCCAGAATGTGTCTGTACCGGTGCAGCACTACAGGAAGAGAGAAAGACAAGTGTCCATGCTGGGCCCAGCCTGGGTCCTACGAGAAGGGAGCCTGAGCTTAGCGGGGATGCCCACCAGGCCAACAGGCAAGCACAGAGGTGGGCAGGAGCACCCGAGGGGCGGCCTCCGTGCGCCTGGCAAGCAGAAGAGCTGGGAAATCCCAGTGAGCAGGTAACAAGTGCACACCAGCTCCCCAGCATCTGTGATGGGGGAGGAACAACACCCCGTCTCAGCAGCAGTGAGCAAACCAAGCCAAACAACTTCAGTAAAGACAGAGACTTGCAGGGTCCTTACGTGGAAAGACAGAAATCCCCCGGCTGAATATAAGTAATGTGATTTCAACTAAAGCCCAAAGGTTTTTAAAAATAATTTGACAAACTGATCCCAAAATTCATATACAAGAACAGGTGTCAACAGCTAATACTATTAATTGAAAAAGACCGATCCGATTAGAAAGTACTATTCTAACTAATCAAAACAAGAACAAAACAAGCAATTAGTGAAATAAAATAAAACCCCATGAGGACTGAATGGCAGTTTACACAATCGAGGAAGCCAGAGACAGTCCAGCAGGTGGGAGCAGAATCCGAGTGTCACAGAACCACAGATTAAAATTTCAGATGCATCAACTCTTTCCTTAAAAAATGACATCTTCCTCCTCTCTTATTTCAAAAGCAGAACCTGCATACTCATTGACGGCACTGTGGAGAAAAGGGGACCTAGAGTTCAGCTGTGACCCCACCAGCCACGGTCACTGTGCTGGCCCACGTCACTCCCTCTGCCTCTTCTCCTCTCATGCTGTGGAGCAAGTGAGCAGATGAACGGCAAACTGCCGCCAGGACACTGCCAGCCCACTTGGGCCTGTCTGCAGGCAGCAGGAACCGTGGAGGGCACCTCTGCACTGGAGAGGTGTGGTCACACCAGACTACAAGAGGCAGGGACCAGAGGGGGCCTGGGCCCAGCAGCGGGGCAGTGGCTTCTTGGTCTGGGGTGCAGGAAAGAGGAAACCCCCCAAGCCTCTAGAGTCTCGGGGACTTCCCAGGGGTCAGCCTAAGACTGTCATTCAAGAGGTTTCTAAATGAGCCTTGGCCAACTACAAGACATCCCCTTGAGAACAATCTTGAGTCTGTTTAAAGACACAGTGAGGTTTGTCTTGTTACTTAACGTTCCACCTCCTTAGGTTTCTGTCCACTAAAGCTTAACAAGCAGGGTGTGAACCATAAACATACAGAGCTCAGCGGCACAGAGCTGAGGAGGCTGCAACTCACTGGGAAACACACCACGAAGTAAGTCCACAGATGGCTGGAGGGCAGATGGACAGCTGTGTGACAGAAGTACCTGTCACAGGTGATGAGAACAAGTGTTCACTGGATAATTCTTTCAACATCAGTATGTACTCAAAATTTCACAATCAAATATGGGAAAAATAAAAAACACTACTCAGGGCTCGGTGCCTGTAGCTCAGCGGCTAGGGCGCCAGCCACACACACTGGAGCTGGTATGTTCAAACCCAGCCCTGGCCCGCCAAACAACAATGACAACTACAACCAAAAAATAGTCCAGTGTTGTGGCAGGTGCCTGCAGTCCCAGTTACTTGGGAGGCTGAGGCAAGAGAATCGCTTGAGTGAGCTGTGACGCCATGGCACTCAACTGAGGGCAACAAAGTACAACTCCATCTCAAAAAAACAGTACTCAGCATGACCCTCTCTCCTCCCTTCAACTCTCAATTTACTGCAAGCAATACCCTCCCCATCTACCAAAAGACCACCCATTCTCAAAGTCCCTAGAAAGATTTTTCAAAGACCATGCCACAGGGCTCGGCGCCTGTGGCTCAAGCCGCTAAGGCGCCAGCCACATACACCTAAGGTGGTGGGTTCGAATCCCCAGCCTGGGCCCGCCAAACAACAATGATGGCTTCTACCAAAAAATGGCTGGGCGTTGTGGCGGGCGCCTGTAGTCC